>NQII01008674.1:0-53069 GCA_002778355.1 Clitarchus hookeri | reverse complement strand
ATGTAGGCCTGTTATGACAGGTGCATCTGTCTTGCGAGCCTGCCCGCACATCCTGGCTGTTTAAATGCAGAGCTCAATATCACCTTTTATTATTAAATTTTTTTTAAAACCGAAACTATTAATAATCGCGTTATACTAGAAAACATTTTTAAAAATCATATGTATCTATTTTTATTAACTATTACGATTTAGAAGTGCGACTGGAACTTTAAGACATCCGAGGCAGTGGGCCGAAATTATTTGCTTTTACAATTTTTTTTAAATTAAAATATTTTTGTTGGTTACGGGTTTTTGTGAGGAAGGGGTTATCAATACGCCCCCCGATGCACTGGGTACCGAAATTGCAGGCTGAAGTTATTTAATTTTTATTAAAATAATTGTTTTTATTTAATGGAATTATGATCTGCAGTGACGCTCTAAACCGATAACATTATTAAAGATCCAAGTAGGCAGCTCGATACTTTTAAATTTTTATAATTTTTTATTAAAGTAATTTTTTTATTTACATAATTACTAGGGATGACATGAGGACATGCAACATGGCATCGAGTCCTGGCTGTGACGCCAACAAAGATGGTGAACTGCACAGGCCAACATGGCCGCCGGCAGTGCCTACCAAGATGCCGGACACTTCCTACCTCGCTACTCCATGAATCCTGCACCAGAACGAATATAAACCCACTACTCATACTCACCCCACTTCATCCTCGTCGCCTCTCAAGACGTCGATGTTAAGAGCCGCCCAAATCTGTCCACTCCACTCCACTCCGGTCAATGATTTTATGTCTGTACCAAAACCGTGACGCATTTACAGTCTACAGTAAAAAAAATAAGAGTTCGTCACAATACATAACCCACATTCCTTGAGTCACTGTCGGCAGCAGAGATTACTGACGGGTGTATTTACCGAGGCTGCTGACGAGTCACTCTCGAGGGTGGTTTTGGCGTCTGGGTTGGAGGCTACACCTCCTGCAGACACAGGCTGTCTCAGCAGTAGCAGACGACAGACTACGGCAGCGGGAAACAGTAATTACAATGTTATATATCAAGGATCCATAGGTATTCAATTATTTTCACCTGAATTTATTGTACGTCATAAAATGTTTACGTGTTTTCTGTAGATTCGTTGTTTTGCGCATTTACGCGTATCTTAACAAATCAAGGTCCTAGGAATACGACGTTTTGCCAGAAAAGATAAAAAAAATATGTATATTATCTAATCCTGTACTATTTTTTTTATGCTATAAGTTTATTCTATGAGAAAAAAAATCGCGAAAATGGTCGAAACTCTCATTTTTAGAACTTGCATGCGCAGTTTCCGTTATAGGTAGAAGAAAAATAAAACTCTACTGTTGTCGCTTAATCCATGGACTTCCATCACGTGTAATGAAATGCCACAGTTACATATGTAATTTGCACAGGAAAGCGTAACAGCGGGAGCAGTGCACGCAGTGAGCGCTTTGCACGTAGGGGCGACGGACTGCTGGTCGCACGTGTTATTGTCGCCCGTATCGACGTGCTGCGAGAGCGAAAAAAAAAAAAAAACTTGGTTTGTATACTCTTAATTTTTTTTAAATTAAAAAAAAACCAACCCATTGCTCTTGAATGGTATGACGACCAACTCGTCTGGCATAGCGGACGCCATTATTTCAACTGCTGTCACTGCTGACGAGTGTTCCGCCACTAAGACCACTGAGGGGATAGGGGCCGCGGTGGTGCAGGGGATAGAGTACTGGCCTCACAACAAGGCTCCCGGTTTCTTGCACTTAGGAATCGTACCGGACGATGCCACTGGTAAACGGGTTTTCTCGGGGATCTCCCATTTCCCCTGCCCTTGCATACCGGCGCTGCTACATACTCGCATCTCTTCATCTTCGTCGACTCCCAAGACGTCGGTGTTAAGAGCCGCACTAACTTCCCCACTCAACTTCACTCTTACGTTTCTGTTTAAAGTCCTATCAACTCTGCATCGAGGCTAATATAAAAATTTGGTTTTTCAGTGATTTTTTTTTAATATAATTTTTTTAATTTTTCTAGGAAACAGGCAATATATTAATTATACAAAATGCTTCGATAGCAAACAAGTGCGAATTTCCAGCTCATAAAAGTCCGTGGTGGTACTTATCTATCTTTAGCAGGAACGCAAAAAAAAAAACGAATTTCCTTAACATGTATTTCCCTATGCCAAATTCTCAACCAGGCAACAGCCTTAAAATGACATTATCCTTGAAACCTCAAGTGTATTGTAAATAACGCAGTATTACTACATATAATTAGTGCAGAAACACGTGGCCATTTAGTGAACGTATCCACCAAGCACGCAAGTTTATGTGCATCAGTAAAACTTTATACTTACCGGCCAGCATGTGGTTAGAACGTNAATTTTTCTAGGAAACAGGCAATATATTAATTATACAAAATGCTTCGATAGCAAACAAGTGCGAATTTCCAGCTCAAAAAAGTCCGTGGTGGTACTTATCTATCTTTAGCAGGAACGCAAAAAAAAAAAAAAAAAAACGAATTTCATTAACATGTATTTCCCTATGCCAAATTCTCAACCAGGCAACAGCCTTAAAATGAGAGTATCCTTGAAACCTCAAGTGTATTGTAAATAACGCAGTATTACTACATATAATTAGTGCAGAAACACGTGGCCATTTAGTGAGCGTATCCACCAAGCACGCAAGTTTATGTGCATCAGTAAAACTTTATACTTACCGGCCAGCATGTGGTTAGAACGTNGCGTATCCACCAAGCACGCAAGTTTATGTGCATCAGTAAAACTTTATACTTACCGGCCAGCATGTGGTTAGAACGTAATGCCTAGTGGCTTACCCGTCATACAGCGCCATTTGTTGATGCGTCTGTACATCCACCACTCGTGTTAGTTAGGAAACATTCTAGGAGATCATTGCCTCGCAGTATAATAAAACAGCAATTACACAATAGAAGGATTATTAATAATATTCGTACTAATTACCAACCTAATGTTTAAAGGGGAGGTGTCACAACACAAAGC
The DNA here is from genome assembly GCA_002778355.1 of Clitarchus hookeri. Lineage (NCBI taxonomy): Eukaryota > Metazoa > Arthropoda > Insecta > Phasmatodea > Phasmatidae > Clitarchus > Clitarchus hookeri. The sequence continues at coordinate 50,050 of NQII01008674.1, read as the reverse complement.
GNATTCATCTTCCCGCGAACCCAGCCGTGCCCCGGTAAGGCCCGTTCTACAATGACACGGATGAGGATACGTATCACGTAAGCGTAGTACGTAACCCACTCCGAGTTATAACTCCAGTGGGACGTAGGCGTACACGGATAATGTACGGGTCCCCGCAAGAAAACTGGGCAACTGTTCTGTGTCTTTGATTCCGTGCAGCCAATAGGTATCGATCATTGGTTTCAATGAGCCTCGTCTTCGCCGTCACTGTGGCTTACTTTAAAACAAAAATAACGTGGATTTTAAGTGGCAATTATCGTTTTTGCCGTAGTACACGCGCTGGGTTTGTCATTACTGTTTATAAAATATTAGACGTAGTACAAATATTAAAAATAAGGGTTAGTTGAATTTTAAAACTATGTCGGTAATCTGCAACATAAGAGTTTTTTCTTTCTATTTTGTAGACTGCAGTTNGGTTAGTTGAATTTTAAAACTATGTCGGTAATCTGCAACATAAGAGTTTTTTCTTTCTATTTTGTAGACTGCAGTTTGTGGCGTTGCTGTGTATTGTAGAATGTAGGTGATATGCGTGCCTACTCGCTCGCTTGTTGCACACGTGCTCTCTGTCTGTTGTCTTGCGCAGCCGTGCTTCGTAGAAGGCGGGGTTACGATGACGTCACGTTACACACAACACGTAACGAGTAACACGCTCGCCTAAGCCGACTACGCCTTAACCAGTGTGTTTCAAGTAGACATATCACGAGCATCTCACGTATCGTCCACGTGATGGGAAAGCTTGGCAATGTCTTACGTTTGCGTGATAGGTGACACGTGACTGCACCACGTGATCTCGCTGGCCAATCACAATAGGGACGGTGTTATGTTAGCTTTGATTTTCCTGGGTTTGTTTTGATTTTCGTGACGTCGTCTGCTCACGTTTTTGAATAAGGAACCGCAACATATATAACTTTACCTTGGAAATAAGGACGAAAGAGCAATAGAAGTTAAACAAGAGTTATATGTTGCTTTCTACCTCTTAAATATCTAGGGGGCTTTACATTGCTACAGTTTATTAATTATGTTTCTCAGGCTTACATAAAAGACAGAATGTTTACAATTAAGTTAGAAATTTTTAGAATGCCAACTTCATAAAACAAAATTAAATTTTCTCAGCAGATGAAAGTTTGTTACATACTATTTATCCCCATATACACGAGAAGCATGTCTACATCTGACAGAGACATTCGTTCTGGAAGTTATGGTGATCTCCTCGTTGTTACCAAAGTTTGTGTAAAACACGAACACCCTACTTCCGCGACGTGTTGTAGCCACATCAATGTCAGGACACAAGTAGACCCGTATAACTTGAACTTTGACCGTTTTCAATATGAAAAGCAAACAATACTTCTGCCCGGAATTCTTATTTAGTACACANACACGCCCGCTTGCCGCTCACGGCCCTGCATCGGCGACGATGTAAGTAGGGAGTTATAGCCCCACCACCCGCACCCCCACCTTACCTAACCACGTCATGACACGTCCCATTGTCACTAATATGCTGTAGTGCCGGCGAAGAAAGGTAAACTGTTGCGTGAAACGCCATTTTAAATTTTGATAGCATAATATATCTGTTCACTTCTCTTGCAGGCGGTGTTGCAAAACAATACTCCGAAAGTATAGTAAAGTAACATGAGCAAATCTTGAGTAAGAATGGTTTTGGGACGACAATAGTCAATACCATTATGTGTTCACAAATATGTCATGATTAAACAATAAATATATATTCTCTCTCTGTATATATATATATATATATATATATTTATATATATACACTCAGAAAGTGAGTCGTTAATGTATGCTAACGGTATGAGCGGAATCCTTAGAACAAATAAATAGGGATACATATGTTATATGAAATAGGGCGTAAAGTGATTTCTGAGGGCGGTAGAGGCCCTGAAACGTTGCAATTTGAAATGTGCTATGCAACGATAAATTGGAAACCACGTGGGACTAAGCAACGAGAATTGGCATACGGGCAAACGTTTACTAGGCAGGTTACCAGACTAAACGGTGTTACAGAGTGTGCACACCTTCATGCGTTAGATAGCGGCTGGCACCATCCATTGGCTTGGAACTTTGTAACCCTGAGCTTGAAGAAGTTTGACATTACACGTTAGTAATCAGCGTTAAGAAATCTATAAGAAAGNGGAACTTTGTAACCCTGAGCTTGAAGAAGTTTGACATTACACGTTAGTAATCAGCGTTAAGAAATCTATAAGAAAGATCACCTTGGTAGTATCCGCTAATACCTACTATTTCCTGAAAAATAACGTGTTAAGTTGGAAATCACATTAATAGTTGCCTGTGAGATAGGCAGCTTGTACTACAATCGTGCTTGACGTATGAACTGATACCCTGGCTGACGTCCTTGTCCTATGGCAACAGGTTTGTAAGATTGTGGACGGCTGAGAAGTTACTGCGGGCGAGTGTCTCATTACATTGATTCCTGTTCCCGGACCAATTGGCGACGAGGTTTCCTGCCTGCTAGCATGGCATTGGTGGTTTACACAGCAGACAGGGCTTCACANGGAACTTTGTAACCCTGAGCTTGAAGAAGTTTGACATTACACGTTAGTAATCAGCGTTAAGAAATCTATAAGAAAGGTCACCTTGGTAGTATCCGCTAATACCTACTATTTCCTGAAAAATAACGTGTTAAGTTGGAAATCACATTAATAGTTGCCTGTGAGATAGGCAGCTTGTACTACAATCGTGCTTGACGTATGAACTGATACCCTGGCTGACGTCCTTGTCCTAAGGCAACAGGTTTGTAAGATTGTGGACGGCTGAGAAGTTACTGCGGGCGAGTGTCTCATTACATTGGTTCCTGTAGNGTAAGATTGTGGACGGCTGAGAAGTTACTGCGGGCGAGTGTCTCATTACATTGGTTCCTGTAGCCGGACCAATTGGCGACGAGGTTTCCTGCCTGCTAGCATGGCATTGGTGGTTTACACAGCAGACAGGGCTTCACAGCGTGCGTGATGGACTGGAGTAATGAGTAATGGACGGACATGCATCTCACATGTGGTGAGATTATGTGTAATGCATCAGCTGCTCCAGTTCAGAGCCCTGCGTGTAGAGTCGATGCGTGGCAGTGTCGCTTTATTACTCTCGCGCTCTTGGGACTAAAAACGGATAACTACGCTGTAAAAAAAATGTCCAGTATTTTTTTCTCTGTAAATATATCTACTAGGATAAATGTCAAAAGTGGCTGCTGTAGATAATTGTTACTTTTACCTTCCCTTAAAAAATAAATACATCCAATTGTATTCCGAGAACATTCATTTACTGAACTCGAGGGCACAGCAGGTGGAAGATTTACCGCGTCCTTGAACCGCTTCGCGTGGGCATTGCTAGCGGTGATTGCATACCGCGTGCCAAGGCATCCTGCTGCGATCTTCTATTTACGATATTACTTTCGCCGCCGACGACTGCTTCGACTTCACAGCGCGCTGCAGCACGAGCTAGGAAAACAACTGCGCGATTGTTGCGTGGCAGAGGATGGATTGGCGCGGAACAGGTGCTGTGGCGTGTGTTATTAGTCTGATGAAATGGCCCTTCATTAAGGGCGAAATGCGAGGCCCATGTGCTGCTATTACGGCTGGCCGGTAGCTGGTCGCTGAGTTCCGCGACAGCTGCGACCGCACAATGCAGCTCTCCACGTCTCTCTATAATGTAGCTGCGATCGTGTAATAACACACGCCGGTGCTCGTGCCGCCAATGTCATCTCTTACATTGTCTTCATAATACTCCTGCTAATTAGCCCACTAAAAACGCCATTCTCGTAATTTTCGACCTCCAGGAGTAACGGCACCCAAGTTCTCGAAACAAACTAACCTACTTTTGAACATATCATTTCTTTGTTCGTTTCGTTCAGACGCCCTGGGTCTTGTAATGTCGCAGGGAACTGCCAAACCTCCTGAATGCGTCTACAGGAACGCAAGACAGTCTTGTCGCTGAGCTCTCGTGTTCTAAATACACAGGCGTTGTCAATGTTTTCGTACTGGCAGTTCCCTTCTTGACATTGACGTCACTGCTTTACACTCTGCAAGCTTAGAACGTTCGTTATGTCCCCTCGCTGCGACAGCAATTCGCAGTCATTAACATTAGGACTCTGTTCACTCCTGTGTATCTCACAGTAACGTTTACCACATCCCACCCCCATTACAGGTCTCTGTCTCTGCAATCTAGCACCGCAGACACGTCACACTGATTAAGCGCTTCAAAAGAAGCGGACATGTTAACTTCCAAGTACGCCTCACAATACACCTTGGAAGAGAGTATTTAAAACGTGGTTTATCGTTCTATGACGAAACAAAATTTAAATTGCGTCTAACGCGATGTATACGTAATGCATTGAGTTCTCTCTTATAAAGTCCTACAGCGGTATTTAGGAATGTTACTGACGTCTTTCCTGGGTCAACACTGATCTACAGTTCTAGGAGGAAGCTCACTGAACTGCGTTTGTAACTATGCCAAATTAAGCTGAGTTACATGTACTGGTGGTAAAAAAAAATGTAGTAGACAGTTTTTGCGAAAAGCAGAAATGANTAGGAGGAAGCTCACTGAACTGCGTTTGTAACTATGCCAAATTAAGCTGAGTTACATGTACTGGTGGTAAAAAAAAAATGTAGTAGACAGTTTTTGCGAAAAGCAGAAATGATCGGATTTGGTTAACTGAGAGCGGTGTGCTTCTATACGTAATATATTCTGCTCAGAAATAAAATCAAATAACAAACTGTTACAATCTTAACTGTCACAAAAAATGCAAACAAACTAACGAGGTGTAGGGGCCGCGGTAGTATTGTGTCTAGAATACTCGTCTCCCACCAAAGCGAACTGGGTTCGATTTTAGGCGGGGTCGCCCCCGAATTGTCGCATGTGGGAATCGTGCTCGACAATGCCGCTGGTCGAAGGGGTTTTGTCGGGAATCTTCCGAACTGAAAGAGTCAGCAAAGATAATTTAACATAACACTTCTGTAATGGCATTTTATGGTAGGGACAACTAAATTTTTGTACCAGCAACAGAGTGTTCTGTAATACTTTACAATCGAAATGGTTAACAGAACAATGTAAATGTTGGTAAAAGTTATTCTGTTGTGGGGACCATCTTTTCTGTAGCAGGAACAGTGTTTTTCTGTAGTAGGGACTATACATATAGTTGTGAACACAATCTTACAGTATTTTTACGATAACAGAACAACATATTGTAAGCCCAACAGTGTTGTGTGGTAACTGCAACAGAATGTTCTGTAGAAATCATCTCGTGTTATTGTTTGGTATCTACAACAGTGTCTTGGACTGTTGGAGGTACCCTCGGAGTTTGTTAAGGTTACAAAGCTGGTATTGTTGCGTTAACAAACAAGTGTGTTAATTACAACAGTGCCGTGGACTGTTAAAGGCACCCTCTTATTCTTTTAAAGATTATAGAACTAGTATAATTGACAATACAGAATATACATAGGAAAATGCTGCTATTGTGAAGTACTATTTATTTAGTGGAGGCTGTTGACAATCTGTGAGGGTACTGTGTACCCTCTAAAGTGTTCACATACACCGCCATGTTAGGCGTTAAATGTAATAACAGCAACAAGGGTGCTGGAATGAGAAGACGTACATCACTTACACAAACATGACATAAAAATGACATAAAAAATGGTTGCCTGTAAAGTCGGTTTTACGGGCGAAGATTTTACGTGACAACGTAGTGCTGCGCGCGCGGCAGACCGATCATAGTTGAGTGGGAGAGAGACGCAAGGCATTCGGCGGGCCTCTCTCTCGTTCGGTGACTCATCGTAACGTTACCGAGCGTTACACTTTTTCATAAGTGACTCCCAGCCGCAACCTAATTTAAGACGTTGTCACGTCAAAAAAACAATATCTGTCACTGCAACGAATATTCATTAAACATATTTTTTTAGTAATGCGAGAGCGTCTTTATTTATCAAGCGCGTTATTAATTTCCTTGTGGTTCGTCTAATTACATTTATTAATTGTAAAACTGCGACGCTAGCTCCACCGCGTCGTTCGTCTTTGGAATTGCTTCCATGCAAGGTGGCTTTCTCCTTGGCCGGCTCGGCTCCCCTCCTGTTTCCTCCCCTCATTTCCCTCCCTTGATTACCCCTCCTCGGTGACTCATCGTAACGTTACCGAGCGTTACACTTTTTCATAAGTGACTCCCAGCCGCAACCTAATTTAAGACGTTGTCACGTCAAAAACGCCATATTTTTATTGGNAATAACAGCAACAAGGGTGCTGGAATGAGAAGACGTACATCACTTACACAAACATGACATAAAAATGACATAAAAAACGCCATATTTTTATTGCTACTACAAATTATCTGATGTATACGGAAAACCGGTTTGCACAAACGTTACAATAAAATATATTTTTATATCAGATGACATCTTGTGTTATATAATATAAATATATGTAACATAAAGGAAAGATTATTTCGTTACATAAATAGGCTAACTAATGCGTGAAGTCCCCGCGTCAAGATTCATCTGTAGACTTGTTACATGACATGCTTTAAAAAAAATTGCAATGTAAAACAAATACATTTAAAATCCTCGATTGCAGAACTGGTGTTATAAATAGCTGAGTAGTCTTAGTTCTTCTTCCGACACAAGGGCCGGCAGTTCGAGGCTGTCTCATTCGACAAGGAAAGTTTTTAAAGTTCTGGGAAATAAATACAGATAGCAGCGCCTCCTAAGAGCAGACGAGAGGGAATTACAGTAGACCACACTAGATGTTCTACTGTAAAGCCACTCAGTAAAGGCAACAGAGTAGATTGTTAGCACTATCACATGTTACTACTGGGTGCACAATCAGCTATGAAGCGGCACCAGAGCAGCATTGTAGGGAATACCATACTGGATTGTAGTCAGAACCCTACTCGGTTGTAATAGCAACATTCTATTATGTATAAAGTAATGACGTCACTGATTTGTGACGCACTGACATTTTACAATGTTCTGTTGGCATTCCCGTATACCTTTAACAATATTCGCAGGGCAGCCACTACCAAACAGACCGTTGTCCTTATTTCGACAGTCTTGGAGGGCAACGGCTCCAGCATTGTGCTTCCTACAACAATATTTTTCTTTCACCGCCTTTGCCCCGTCCTTGCATTCCTGCGCTGCTTTATCCTCGCCTCACCCTCATGGGTTCTCAAGACCTCGATGTTAAGAGCCACCCAAATCTCTTCACTCACTCACTCTCTCGCTGTATGTTCGAATGAAGACAATTAAATATGTGGCCAAACAAATATATACACTTGATTGAACAAAATATTTTGTGGCTGTCTAATTTATTTTGGCCGAACAAAGATGCTTTCTTTATTCAGGCGTTTATTTTGTTAGATGAACAAAACTAATTTTGTTGCTTTTCAAGTTTTGTTTACCCAACAAAATATTTTGTTGAGGCAAGTAAATATATTTTTGGTCCTATACAGAAAAATATTTTGTTGGCTGTTCTGTCAGTGTGAGATGAACAATAGCGAACCGACTTTCGGCTTCTGGGCAAGCATAATGAAAAATCGGTGTTTTTGATTGCATGTGTTTAGTGAATGTGATCGTTTAGAACACTTTTTGTCTGGCTGGAAGTCACAATGCGTTCTGGAGATTACTGCGATAAGTGAGACTAGGCAACTTATAGACGACTGAAAATGTGATTCAGAATTAGGTTAGATGGTCACTACATTTGAGAAATCCTCTGCAAAAAGGGGAAATGCCGCAGATTGTGATCCTTTTTTAGAAAATAAATTTTTAACTTTAAAAACATCTTGCAATGTTTAAAGCTCGTCCCAACAGACGCGAAAGACACGAGCCAGTAAAATCTTGCCAAGCTAACTTTACAGCCGATGCTGGCTCGATGTATTATGCCAGAATTGGGCCGATTTAAATATGGAACGCCAACTGTTTCCCGGCAGTTAAAAAAATACACCAGATGTTGACCGGCAAGATACAAGATGCTTTAGGGTGTGTTTGTTACTTCACCCTGAATGTAAGGTCGAGGTGTTATTTGTGATACATGTGATACTCGCCTCTGTCATCATGCGTATTTTAACGCAACTAGAAATCCTTTGGAGTGGAGGATCCTTGTGCTGGAAGACATGTGCTTTAGCCTAGTGAGCCACCCAGGTTCTTAGCAATCTGTGGGCTTCAGTAAGGTCCATGGATATTCCGACGCTTACAAATAACTACTCGTGCAAGGAGAGATCAGAAGAATACATTACTCGAGTTGAAGCTCCTTGTCTTAAAAAACATAGTGGGCCGGAATCAATGATATATTTGCTACCGTCAATATTAGGCATTGAAGCCGTGTCGGAGTCGGCCCAGAATCTTCTTGAAGATGTTGGTGATCGACTGGCTGCGAGATATCAAGCCGACATAATTCCTGTGATAGACGTCTGTTTTCATAGTAACATTGTCTTTATCGCAAGTGCCGACAATCTGTCTCAAGGAAGACGTAACATTAACAGATAGTTCTCTTTGAGCTTACTTCGGACACTAGCAGACAGTTCTGGTATCGGGCCGACAAGTTGCCGTCAGTTTGTGTTTGCTGGACTGTAACAGGAATATTTATATGCTATATAAATGAATTTGCTACATATTTGTATGCTATATAATGTATGATATGCAGGGAACCGTGACTTTTGTACATAATCCTAGCCAACCAGTGTAGTGATTCATTATTAATGTAAACATTAAATAACAAAGATCTATATTAAATTCACACATTTTATCCCTTATTGGAAAGGAGTTTGGTGTAATATCTTGCATATGCTCCACAGACCTGCTCGAGGTGTTGCATATCTTGTATTTTTATCATGAAACTGGCAATACACCTGAAACATAAGGAACGAGATTGGTATCATTACTTGTCAACCGGCAATCAACTTCGATCAGGGTTGCCAACCGCTGTGAAGGAAAACATGATGATCGATTTATAGTTGGCGTTAAAGCGGCGTGTTTGGAACTCTCGTGCACTTTGCGATCAGGCCGCGCGCATTCCTACACGCGCCCACACGCACACAGAATTGCACATCATATTTACTATTATAATTTAGTTTTAGTCTTACTCGTTGTGTATAAAATATCAGCAGCTGGCAACGTGTCACTATCTGCCGTCTACAGGTACACTTGCTTATACTGCTCATATTTCAAACAGTGCAAGCAAACAAGTTGCTTGTTCCAATCCATGTAAAGTTTTCGTATATTGCACAGTCACAGCAACAATGTGTTGTTATTTTAAAAATTTGTAGAAAATTTTTAGAAACCTTTTCTTATTTTCAGTTTTACTTTCATTCTCTCCTTTTCCATGCAATGTACCAGGTTTCGCTCCCTTTTAGCGATTGGAAAATGGTTGGTGGGGGGGGGGCTCCAGCCAACACCCCTACTAAGAACGACCCTTCTTGCGAAGGGCAGTTTTCCTATGTGAAACATTCCCGAGGAGAAAGGGATTTTCACGGGTGGGAATCGTGCCGGGAAGATGTCACTGTTTGGTGGGTTTCCTTAGAGATCTCCCATCTTGTCCCGCCCTTGCATTCCGGCGCTGATCACCTCGCCTCACAGGCTCTCAAGAGTGAGTAGGATGGACACACTGCGGGCATGTGTGCTGGCAGGCCGGCACTTCACAAGGACGCTCACGCCGGCGAGTAAACACAAACACAAGTCATAATAAGAGCAGGATGCAGCGTCGCGACGCTAGGTTTGGCCGCGGCATTGTTGTGCTTGGCCACGGCAGCCCTCCCTCCCGTTGTTAAGTTCTCGGCACTCTGGCCCAGACACCGCTCCCTCGCCGGAAGCCGCCCCAAAAAGACGACGCCACACGTCATTTCCCTCGCATACGCCCCTGCTCAGGCCGCGCGCCGTCGTTATTTCCGTCCTGGGGGGACTCGTCAGTGCGCCCGGCCGGCCGGGACAGCGACTCCAGACACATCACCGTGGCGCCGGCAGTGCCGCGATGTTCGGCTCGAGCTGTCGCCACAGCTCCACGTCTCATCCGGGCAAACAGAGCGAGTCCGCTGCGACACATCAAGCAGCTCCTGCTCTTTGCCGCGGAGTCGTAAATCTCGGCCAACAAGAGAGCGGCCGCCACTTGCGAGAGACGGAGTATGCTTCGCCCACCACTTCCTGGCGTACTCACAGCCGCGGCCGACATCTGGAGCGCAAGTCATCTCCGGCCTCCGCCTCAAAGCAGCCTCTTTTATATCGACTGTGCTACAGAACCTCCAAGACTTGTTATCCTCCTCGCACCACCGCTCGCGTGTCCCACTGCAAGGCTTCTTCCAATGTATTTATATTCCTCCAAACATTTTTTTTTCAGTATTAAGGTTCCCGCCTACCTGGAGCTTTTTCCCGGGTTGAGGCCGAGAAGCGGCGCGGTGGCGATAAGGGCGACACTGCCACGCGCTTTAAGTGCGCCATCGCCGCTAAGCGCAAGGCTCTTAACTCGCGTGCAGTGATCTAGCCGCACTACGTGTACCTATGAAACTTTCAGCGGTGACCCTATTACTTTGTTGAGGAAGGTCTGTAGGCAGGCTCAGTGCAGGACCCTTCAGTAGTTTTGTATGCATCTAGCGCGTACATTTTGAGACAACGCCTTGAGAAAGCTGTTTTTAGCCGTTTTGGAGTTCTCTGAAATGGCGTTTGTAACGTGCGCGGCGTCTTTACAGCAGTCAACAGCCCTCGTCTGAAGTGTGTTCGACCACCAGGTTGGCGGGAGCCTTAAGAAACAGGGTCGTATATCTCATAGGACAACCTTCATGAATTACATTTTGTTCAACTGATTTTTGTGTTGGCACATCTTAATACAGGATGATTATAAAAGAATACCCAAATTTTGAAGGTCTATCATATCAAAACCAAACCACCCACAACCTTGGTTGACCAATCAAATGAACCGTGGAAATTTGAAGTTGGTTTACCATATCTTCATAAATGTTCAGTGTGACCACCACGAGCGGCCCGAACGACATCTACGCGATAATCAAACTCGTTCCACACTCTTGTCAGCATGTCCGGTGTTACGGTTTGGATGGCGTTCCTAACTCTCGTTTCGAGGTCGTCAATGTTAGCCGGCTACGGTAGACGAAACACTTGAATCTTTATGTAATCCGTAGAAAAAAATCGCACGGAGTAAGATCCGGGCTTATTGGGGGCCAGTGATGAAGAGCCTGGTCACCAGCTGCTCCTCGACCAATCCAGCGTTGCGGCAACGTCTCGTTCAGGTATCCGCGAACAGCTAGGTGCCAATGAGGTGGCGCACCATCCTGCTGGAAAATGAAGTCCCCCGCCGTCTCTTCTAACTGAGGAAACAACCACTCTGTAAGCATGTACAAATAAGGGATTCCAGTAACAGTGGGCTCATGAAAAAAGAATGGGCCGAAAACAGTGTCTTTGGATGCGGCACAAAACACGTTCACTCACGGGAAGCGCGCTCGTGTTCGGTGGTTTCATGTGGAGGCTCCTGACCCCATATCCGCACGTTGTGCCGGTTCACCTTACCATTTGTATGGAACGTCGCTTCATCGCTTAAAAAAAAAGCTTAGATATGAAGGCATCATCTACCTCGTTCTGGGCACATAAAGGAAACATCAGTCCGCACCGTTCACATAGACGTGTCGAACGCGAGATCGCTTCCCCCTCACCACCTCAAAGCGAGAGTTACGACAGCCATCCAAACAGTAACACCGGACATGCTGACAAGAGCGTGGAACGAGTTTGATTAACACGTAGATGTCGTTCGGGCCGCTCGTGGTGGTCACACTGAACATTTATGAAGATATGGTAAACAAAATTCACATTTCCACGGTTCATTTGATTGGTCAACCAAGGTTGTAGGTTGTTTGGTTTTGATATTATGTACCTTCAAAGTTGGGTTTTTCTTTTATACTCACACTATATAACTGCAATCGAAATTATATGACTTGCCAGAAAAAAAAAGACCCTGTTGATCTATGCCAGCTGCAGACATTCTGTTCAGAAATGCCTTTTCCCTCAGAAAGCTATGATTTCTGATGCGGTAACCAACCAGTCGCTAAGTTACGAGCTCTTCGATGAAAGCCACTAGACTTTGGAGACACAACGAAACATAGCAAGAAAATTAGTGAACCTGAACCAAATTGCGTACATGTTTCTTAAACGGCTAACAGTTATGGCATCACAGAATTTTCGCAATCACAGAAACACGTTGTGCTTACTCTCTTTGGTAAATATTTTGTAACCAATGAAAACATTAATCACTATCGTTAGTAATTTTTGATTTTTTTTCTTAAGTTTTACGTGCAGGAAATATTATTTATAACGGAAAACTAAACGCGCTCTGCGTTGTTTTGTGCTGATAATAAAATCTCAGAGTGTTTATTTAGCCGTAGCTCCTTCTCTTCGCCGCCATCTCCCTTGTGGACGCCGCACGGCAGATGCGCCGTCCTCCGCCGCTGTGACGTCATCATGCTCCGTAAGTCGCAGCTCGTGTGCAGGTTAGTTTCAACGACGGCACAGAGTGAACAAACAGAGAGCGTGTTGTGTACGAGCGGATAGCCGCGACATGGGGCGACCTGCGCTCTGTGCTGCGGTTGAAAACTGCANGTGAACAAACAGAGCGCGTGTTGTGTACGAGCGGATAGCCGCGACATGGGGCGACCTGCGCTCTGTGCTGCTCGGAGAACAGACAAATGAGCAGCGCACTTCCTTGTTGTAGTCCCGCCTCTGAGTTCCTGGGAGCCGTCTCGTTACATGTGTCCGGAGCCCAGAAGGTTGGGAACGCTAAGGGCGACGTAGGTGCGCGCATCGAGTGCCTGGTCGCCTTTACGTGCAACGCACTCAACTGGAGTGTAGTACTTACTTGTCTCCACGTGACCTTGAGTGGTGTATGGTGTAATAATAAATACATGTCCTTATCTTATGTAAAGAAGCCACTACTGGAAGTTTCATACTTAAAAATGTTTGTGAAACACTCGTATTATAATTTCTCCACTTTTAAAATAATACTCATTAAAGGCGGAAATATATCATGGAAACTAGTATTCGGACGAAAAAAAAATCCTAATTACTGTTCACGATAAATTGAGCATTTCTACTTGTATGCGCATTGTGTATTCTCCCGCCATATGTCCAAAGTAATAGAAAATAAAGATGGCTCCTGGGATCCAGAGGGGGGAGAAGGGATCGAAGCAGTTCATGCTCTGTCATTTCGGTCCCCCGGCGGCCATACTGTACCCTATATTGTATGGATGTGACCTTGACCTTGACCTTTGAGCTTACTCACAATGACCTTTAACTTTGAAAATCCCAAAAATCGAAAATAGTGTACTTAAAAAATCATTAAAAAAGATTATATTAAAATATTATAAAAAAAGTATAATTACAAAATGTATTTAAAAAAACTTAAATTGCCAGAGGTTCCTTCCAGCACGACGCCCAGCAGACGACTGACCTTCACTAATCCCCCTTCCACTATATTTAATAGTTCAATTGCTCCACCAATTATTCACCTTCGTTCGACCAATTAGTTGGCAGGCCTCCACTCCCACCCCTGATTCTCATTGGTTAATTAGTCGGCAGGCCTCCAATGTTCCTCATTCGCTAATTGCCCCACCTGACTCGGAGCGAGTTGCTAGGGCAAACGGGAACAAGTAAGTAATCGACCAAGAAACCATCTCGGCATTCGGCTGGAGTGATTTTAGAAAATTAGTTCGGTCGAACGAGTCGAAAATCGAACCCTGGTCCCCTGACCATGGATCTCCCCTGGTGTTGACTTGTGTGTGCAGATATCATCTGTGTTTATTATCGTATGAATTAAAGTCGGCGTGTGTGAGAAATAAAGTTAGCTACTGGAGCGACAAGCCTCCTCCCGGCGGTCAGTGCGCTAGGGCAAAGTCCAATGCAACACCTGGTGCAGCGCGGCTGGACATGTGCGCGAGCTCAGATTACGACTGCACTTGCCTCTCGTATGTATACTTCTGTAATGGGACTCGTGACCACTTCTATAAGTATGCTTTTGTCTTAATAGTTTTTAATGCGTCTGTCAGTCTCACCTGCAATTGGGATATTTCGGACTTTGTGTGTGTGCAGGCGTGTGTTTGTGTGTTTGACGTATGAGCAAGTGGAGAACATACATTTTTTTATGATTTATTATTTAACCGTATCTTTAGTTTCACCGGAATTAATAAAAAATGCATAACTGATTTTTTTTATAAAAAAAACAAAGGTAGAATTTGAGCCAGAATTTTTTTGAACAAATTTTTTTTACATGGAATTAATTTTTTTACATTTGAAAAATATTAACATAACTCTAAAATCCCATTATCTAATGGGATAAACGTAATGCACTGGCTGCGATGTGCTCTAATGTTTTCGCACTTGTGAAGGCTTTCCCTATATGTCTCGACGAGGTTGAAGAGTGCTGAATGAGAGCTGTACGCGCGTGTCTTTGCTGGAATTCTTATAGTGTTATAAATATGCTTCTTGGTAGAGTAGCATCTCGGGAAAGTTACTGTGTTTTAGTTCGCGTAATTCATAAACAGTGAATACTATTGACACCTGCTGGATTAGAGGTCGCAGAAATACATACACAATTTGGCATGCCACTTTTGATTCCGCTTAGGCCACGTAGCAGTGTAATTAGACTCCGGAGGGGGGGGGGATGGTGGGTGTCTTTTACCTTGGATATGTTATGTCTCTTAATGGTGTGACCGCACGCAAATGTATGAAAATACAGTGATTTTGTTTGCCGAAGGTAACAGTTGTTTTATGATTTTGTACCATGAGAAGACGCTAGCGTCTTCTCATGGTAATTTTTTTTCCTGCAAAACTTTTTATACATACATTATTTGCATGTATAAAGAGTTTCATATCCGGACACTGGGAGCTAGAAATATCGTTGGACGTGAAGTAACCACATGGAAATTATTTTTTCCCGCTCCCTAAATTTTCTAATATACTGATTTTAAACTTGGGAGGAAATGTTTTTTAATGATGAGCGTCTATTCCTCGGTGAGGGGGAATGCATGGGATCCTTCCCTGTGCATATCACATACTGTGAGGGGTAGCGAAGTGGTTTTAACTCTGTTTTTGTGTTTTTAGAACCATGATTACTTTATAGAAAGCTGCATAATGCATCTGTACACGACACACGATTGTTTCCAAGATGAATTTCAATTTAATGTTTTGCTGAAGGAGTGCAAGCATGTTGTTTAGAGGGGAAGGGGCCCTCGGTGATTGATTTTTCGTTAATATTTACCCCGAAACACGCTCTTTGATGCTTCTTTCTCGTGACATATATTTCCAGTACGAGGTTTTACAGTATTTTCGATATCTTGCCTTTAGATTCGAATACCATCCTTTAGTTCAATGGGGTCAATTTTGCAATGCTGCGTTCGAGCTATGCATTAAATCTTATTGGTGGTGTGTTTATGTGGAGAGCCAAAAGCGATGTTTTTCCACATTCGAGCTGTAAATGTGCAAACATCCTTCGAATACCCGCTATCGTTGTGGGGACATAGGCATTTCGACTGTGGTGGAATGCAGTTTGGGCCTCCACGAAACCATTGGCATTAACCAACCCAGTCTCTGCCATGATTCTTGGGCATGACGGTCGCTGGCACGATGGTGGATGCTCACCCTGATCTCTTGGTTTTGTGGCAAGTACACTCGTACGCTGCGGTGGAGGAGACTGTACACGACGGATTGTGGCAGGTGAAGCAGCTACGCAAGCCTCTGCAAGTTATCGCTCCTAGCAAATGTCATGCCAAATTTTACAGACTTATATGTCACTCGATCTGCATTACTCTAACATTAATACTTTTCGTGTCTTCGAACACATTTGGTGAATGCAAACGAAGTGTTACAGTAGCGTTACGGGCACTGAGGTAATGCCTTTGCAAATTAGATAGGTGGTAAATATATAAATTTAAAAAAATTAGTCATAGAATCGTATTTTATGAAGTTACACATTTCTCCAGAGACTAGCTGGCCGAAACCAATATTCCAAATTTGAGCAGATTTGTAATTTCCCGGGAATGTACATGCGTAATACGTGCACGCTTGATAATATCCTGCGACCTGATGGAATTAAATATCTGAACTTACCAGTCAGAATGCTAAAAGACGAGGAGTGAGAGAGCTATATGTCACCTCTGGCATCAGACGAGAAACTGTGCCGAGGGTCGACATTGTTCCCATGTAAACTTTCCCCGCACCAGCACGCTCTGGCAGACAATACTGAAAACAAGAGCGATAGTGATACGTTATTAAGAGAGGGCGAATAATTGTTTGGACTAAAGTGGTGGGGTGAGGGGTAACAGATTAAATACTCAATTTAAATGGTAATATAATTAGCATTAAATAGAAAAATGTTTTTAATCGGTCTTAATTAAAGTGTTAAATACAAAAATATATATTGATTTAATAAATTATGCATGAAGGTATACCGCTGATTGGAAAAATAATTAGTAAATAGTATGAAGAAATACCGGATTTTATTTTATGTCTATGAAACAAATGTGATTGCCAACAGCTCATATTGCTGTTAAATCGTTAAAGTGAGCGGGTACCGACATTTTGCCTGACAATGAATTCGAGAAATTAACGCTACCTACGTGTTGAAAATAGAATCCAATATGCAGGGCGCCGACAGCACCACTTATAAGTATAATTATACTTTAAACACATAAACAAAGATGGGTGCCGCCTGGTAGCCAAATAGGCAGCTCACATGATGACGAAATCGATCATTAATACACTAGCGCCACCTACGTGTTGGAAATATAAACAAGTGACCAACGAAAATACCACCAAGATTGTTGCATACGACGGAATAAGCAAAGGTGTGGAAAGTTTTGGTGAAGGGGGAGGGGGTGGTTCGAATGAATGCGAGTAATTGGTGGTAGGTGTGGAGTACGTGAGTAATTGCCCAATGAGAATCATGGGTGGAGGGGGTGGGGCCATTAGCCAATGAGAAACATTAGAGGCCTGCCGACTAATTAATTAATGAGAATCAGGGGTGGGAGTGGAGGCCTGCCGACTGATTGGTTGAACGAAGGTGAGTAAATTGGTGGGGCAATTGTACAATTAAATATATTGGAAGGGGGAGTGGTGGGGGTAGGTCGTCTGCTGAGCATGGTCCTGGGGAAACCTCCGGAAATGTAAGTTTTTATAACTAATTTTCTATTAATAAAATTTTTACCAATACATTTTTAATAGATTTTATTTTTTAATTACTCTTTAAATAATTTTTTTAATAAATTTTAATAGATTGTAACGTTTTTTATTATTTTTTGGGTTTTTTGGGGGGTTAAGGTCAAAGGTTATCGGGGTCAAGGTGTCAGACATCCAACATGGCGGACAAGATGGCCACTGGTGGACCGGAATGACAGAGCACGAACCGCTGTGAGCTCCGGTCCCCGTCCCCCATTGGCGCTAACTTCTCTATTTTCTACTACTATCCAATTTTCATTGCTATGAGCTTGATCACTTCATTCATGCATAGGCCAATTGAAAACGAAAATGTACTAGAACAGTAAGTATTTTACAAATTGTCTTTTAATAACCCCTATACGCAAAAAAAAACGTAGAAAACAATTTCAGTATTCATAGAAGTCTACGTAACGTAGTGAATTCTACGTTAATACATGGGATTTATTTCATTCCGTTGTTACCAAATTTACTGGGCACGTGGCAGTCATTGTGTCAGTCGAAATATGTTTCAAATATCGTGTCAGTGACATTTTTAAAGGTTTATTTCAGAGGTTCTAACTTTGCCGTGAACAGCCTACGCTGTTAAAAAAAATTCCGTAAAATTACGGAAAATAATGGTTACAAATTTTTCAGACATCTGCGGTAGATTACGGTCTCTTCGTTTTTTTCCCCCAATAAAATTATTTCTGTAAATTTTACATAAATATCCGTGAATTCACGGAACTTGCCCACAAACTTGGAAGTTTTTTTAATCTGCTCTTTAAAAAAAGGGGTAACAAAAAATTTTTACTTTCGTTATGTGGGGGATTCAATGTGTATAAAAATGACTATTAAAAATTAAAAAATTTGTGTTGTTCCAGGATTTGAACTCGGAATAAGTTTGACTGCCCAACACATTATCCTCCCACCTACCACTCTTATACAAGAAGTGGAGTTGTAAATAAGGAAATTACATAGATTGATGCATGTACCTCTTGGTTTTTAGTCATGTGTGTGCGATTTTGTATTTTTTTATTTCAGGTACAAAAACAGGTGTAAGAAAAAAAGTTATATTTTCGTAATGTATTTCACTGAGGGATTTGAACACGAATCGAAAAATTAACAATCAATAACTCGAACCACTCACCTCCACACAAAGTGTTTTGTAAATATGGGTTTTACACAAAAGGGACGACGCACGGCATTCGTTAACTCTCAGTGCAATAATACTTTGTCTGAGAACTATTTTCGACTACGAATTTTTTCTCGGTTTTATTCATATTAATTATGAATGAAATAGCGTAACTTATAAATAAAATTTTATTCAAAGTTTGATCATTTTCTGTAAAAAAAAAATATTTCAACGCTTGCGATACATTAAATATGTAGGAAACAACCAACCACGTCATAATTGGGGAGATTTTTCAAAGGTTTGTTTTAAAAAAAATGCGAAGATAACGCGAATAGACTATACCGAACACTTTATAAAAAGTGAGAGGATAGAGCTCTGCGGTTTGTTTGGGGTCTCGGTGGAAGGATACATTTCACCTTGCGCTTGAAATTGCACTGTTTCCTTCCCCTTACTTCCGCACTGTAAACACGTGGAAGGAGCATCTTGCTCCCTCCGCGACTGTCCTTAGCAAGTCCGTCTGTCGTGGATGAAGGTAAGTCTGGAGTAACGCCGGGTCCCTACAGCGCAACACGCACAACCTTACCAAACACATCACGATTACTCTATATTACGCGCACGATGAGTATTTGCTTTTGTAATTTACTAGCGTGTCCCCCTATCACAGCATACGGCGTTTGGAGGCATACCAAAATTAACAATTTAACTGCTAGTAGTGTATAAATGTTTCTTCTGGAGCTGCAGAGCAAAACACCGAGCGTGCAGCAAGTCGCTCAGTTGAACGTCGACCCTGCTGGACTCAAGTGAGCATATCATTTGCCTCAACATCAGAATACACTTGTGACATATTACCCAAAGCACCTGTGGTATCACTGACTTCAGCCACCTGGTTACGTTAAATCTAAAAAAACCTGGAGTAAAAAACGTTGAACTTATATCGTGATGCTGGTCGCCTTCACTCCACGTCCATATTGCAATCTGTTTACGTACTTTAAATTACTTACTTTAAATTACTTACTTTGCAATGTGGTTCCCGATATGCGAGTTGTTTTTTGAATTGATTCAGATGCACTTCGCTGTATTTTACGAGATTTGCGACTTGCTGTGCGACATGATTCGCGACTTGTGTCTGCTGTGTAGGAATGATCAGGAGTGCTTTTGTTGTGAATATCGAATTTTCTGGTTCTGGCAAGTTCGAAATTTTAAATATGCGTTACTTAGAGGATGTTAGATAGCACTATAAAGGCAGCATAATGGTATCTGTCACATGCTATAATACTATTAATAAATTTATTCGCACATGGTGTAAATTAAATTCCACTGNAGCATAATGGTATCTGTCACATGCTATAATACTATTAATAAATTTATTCGCACATGGTGTAAATTAAATTCCACTGGCAATAATTGAAGTCTGTTAATATAGATGAGCTAAATAGTTTGTTATCTATAGGCTAACATCTTTGAATAGCGATTTACTGTTACGAAATGAATAGTATGTGTGTCTGTGTGGCTTTGCTCCATCGTAGCCTTCAACTCTAAAGACCTCGTTGTTAGAGCCGCCCAAGTTTCTCAACTCAACGCCATTGTAACCATCGATGTCTGATCATAAGGGGCATTATGGTGATACCATTGCCACCAATCGGCTTGACAAGGGAGAAGGTTGAGAGCATGGTTCATCCACCATGAGGCAGGAACATACGAAAACGAGTTCGGAACAAATTAAAGCCACAAAATTACATAGTCGATGAACATGGTGGAACATGTCGTTCTAGACACGTCCCTTGCCCCGCGGGTACCAAGCACCTCCCACGCACCAGCGGCTCAGAACGGGCTTAGGCCAGCCGAGGCATGAGGTCTGATGTCAACATATTCACAGGAAGTTGCAATATCAAGAGACAGGCCTATATGAAAAATAGAACTACTTGAAAAACACGATCTCCAAACTTCTGCTTAGCGACAAGTGTCATGCATCGTTTGCTAGAAGTGATTATTGACTTTTGAGGAGACGCTAAAGGATCGTAATTACTGCAGTTCGTTTGTATAATAAGTAGCGATGTGTGATAATACCACCACCATTGAAAACTTACGATGCATCATCATCTGCAACAAGTGTGGAACCATCGTAATCAATGCAAGCTGCATCTATACACTTCCTTAAATTCGTCAACTTCGTTCTCATCAGGGATGCCTCTCGCAGCTCCATTTTGGCCTTTTTCAACTCAGGCCTATAGTTGCGATATTTATGTTATCTCCGGGGTAGGCTATTCACGAAAGTCTTCTATGAGAGATGACATGAGAAAAGCGATTCTGCAAAGATTGCATGCAGTAACTTACTACATTGTCAAGTGTGCTGTATGAGGTGCCCATAATGGTAATCTGCATAGACGTATAAATATATGTAAAGGTAAAGTACCTTCGCCAGCGGAGAAATAGCATTTGTTAAATCTATTACTGTAGAATGTGGCAGAGCCCATCTTCCTGCAGGCTCGTCAACAACACTGGACGAGTCTCAACTCATCTGAGCATAAATCGCATCCTAAGCATGTCGTTGGTGAGAACAAGACAGATACAAACAGTTTCATCCAGGCAGAATCTTCTTGTCGTGGTCTTTGGAAACATATGTTGTTATAAATACTCTTGGTGACAAATAAAGGTTTACATACCTCACCCATATGAAGAAAAACCTGGTTAACTTAAATTACTGAGGAAGGTAAAAATAATTACTTTGCAAATCCAATGCGTGGCTGGAATAAGGCAGCAGTAATCTTAGTCTTTCAGGTGGCAACGTCGATACAGGTTCCTTCAGTATACTAACACAATCAACATACAGGAGTGATACAAATGTATTGTAAAAATATGCCGGGAACACTCTAAATTTGAATCAGTGGAAAACCACTGGTTTGCAGTGAAATTCAACTACTCGATCAGTTGAAATGTCTCCACTTAAAATTGGTGAAAAACCACTGGTTGTTTCAGCGAAACAATTTCACTGATTGAAATAATGACATCCAACTTCGTGCGGAGAATTAAATATTGGTTTTACTGAGTTCAGTCAAATCATTACGAGAAATAAGCATATTTACGATAGTCGCTGTTGATTTTGTGCAATTCAACGTAATTTCAAAAAGTAAGATCAAACACGTCGTTTCCTGGTTTTGAAGCCACATCGATCCTTCTGCTAGACTGTTACCTTACCAATCGAGCTACCAAGTCAACGTAAACTGCAATGGGGAAAAACGAAGGTATTAAAATTTTTGATCGAAAATATGTAGCTCTTTTTGTCTGCCTCTTCTTTTCGTTTTAAGTTTAATTCGCAACATTGGGACTTTTAAAACAAAAAGTACGTATTGTTACGAGTTGTGGTCAGGCCCTTAGCTGAGCGGCATGCCTGATCACATCTTCACTTATTTATCCAGGGCACGGGCCGTGATCGCTGAAATTAGTTATGAAATCGCAAACCACATAAACCCCCTCCACCGGCCAGTAAACAGGGACAAGGCAGCCGATATAGGGCAGTGTAGTCCGTGGGCGGGGTCTTTTGTCGTCGGGCCATTGGAGCGGGAAGACCACTGAAGATGGGTGTGTCCGGCCGTCGACTTGCGCCATCTTAATCAGCCTCCGGAATCATGAACAAGATGGGGACTCTCCAATTAGGCTTTACACAGACTGTGGCTGGTTAAATCTTTATAAAATAATATTCGTATTCAATCATATTTATATTGAAATAATTTTGTACAACCTTAATGTTAAATAAACCTCTTTTATATAGTGTTCATCACATAACTTTTATTAATAACTTGTTACGCCACTATATCCCCGTTAAGGAGAAATATCAACAAAATATCAAAATCATAACAGTACGAATGTACACACTTTACCACATTTAATGCAGTTTGAAACTTTAAACCGAGCTTAAACGTAAAATGGTAATATAAAAAAACTCACTTTAAAAAATATGTTTTAATGGTTTTATTAATTTGTGTGTTGTTATTTCCTTTGATACATGTTGTTAAACTGCCATTTNAAAAAAATATGTTTTAATGGTTTTATTAATTTGTGTGTTGTTATTTCCTTTGATACATGTTGTTAAACTGCCATTTGATACACCTTTTTTTAACTGATCGATTAATCAAAAAACAAATCACTGAAAAACAGCTAATAAAATGGCTGATGAATCAATGCAAAATGTCACTGAATCAATAAGTGAAGGAAACCTGGCATTTTTTCACTAATTCATTAGTTAAATTGATTGAAGTGACAGTTGAATGAGTCAGGTTCTGTTACAAACACACGCGTATTTTACCCGGGACTCGAACACAAAGAACTTCATTCCACAAGATAGCATGCAATCAACTGCATTGTGGATTCAGAACATCAGCTTCGGATGTAATCACTCTAATGTTTTGAATGATAGGGTTTACTAACGTGAAATATTTACACGACCGTCATTTCGAAAATAAGTTTTTAATCCACTTAAAATACGTAATTTGGCATGGCCCACCGTAGCGCTACTTGTGTGAAGAATTTAGTGGAAATAAGTTGATTGTATCCCAAGATATTGCGTAAAAATTGTATTTCCTAAATAGAGGCTCTGTATACGATGCTTCTTATTTACACTGTCAGCATACAAAGTATAGTTGAATTTGGTTAAATATAGTTTAATACATACGGCAAACTCATTAAAATATTCATATCACCTTCATTTCTATAATCGTTGTCTGACACCATTTCAATTTTGTAAGTTTATGTGGCCTTATTCTGAAGCACTAATGGTGTATAAACGTGGGTGGAAATAAGTTGAATTGTTCCGGAAATATGGCAAAATGATTAGTTTTCTCACCTGGCACTATTTTGCCAAAAGGCCTGCAAAATATGTTCTTTGTATGCATAATTGATGCTTCAGATAAATACTACTAGCGTACAAAATTTAGATAAATATCGTTNAAAAGATGTTCTTTGTATGCATAATTGATGCTTCAGATAAATACTACTAGCGTACAAAATTTAGATAAATATCGTTGAATTGTTTAATAGATATAACATACTAAACTTAATTACTTATATTAACGTCATTAAAAAATCGCTTGCCACACCTANGAATTGTTTAATAGATATAACATACTAAACTTAATTACTTATATTAACGTCATTAAAAAATCGCTTGCCACACCTAAAATGCGTTAGTTCACATAACCCACTGTAGCGCTTCTTGTGTGCAAAATTTGGTGGGAATCTGTTGATTGGTTCTCAAGACATGGTATAAAACCTCCAGTTTTTCATGTGACTATCTTTATAAATGGAGGACAAAATGGTTATACATCATCACATTCCATGATTGTCATAGATGTTGCCAGTATACAAAGTTAAGTTATAATAGGTTACATAGTTTCGTAGATAAAATACACTAAGCTAAAATATTTTTATAGCCACCATTCTGTAAATAAGTGTCTCGGTCACTTAAACATATAAAATAATATGGTCTAGTACAGTACAACTTCTACGCCAAATTTTGTAAGAATGATTTAATTGTTTCCCGAGATATTACATAAGAACTTAATTTTTATGTGAGTCTATCTTACATAATTGTATAGAAATAACGCTCTGTATAGATACATTTGATTGTTGTAATATAATAGTTTTCATCACCTGCCACTGTACTACATGTTTGCCAAATTTGGTAGGTGTCAGGCTATTGTTTCTCAAGATATGACATTAAAACTTCATTACTTTATGTGGCGCTATCTTTCAAAATGGCAGGCAAACGTGGCTATATGTTGACACATATTATGCTTGTAATATATACTTTCAGTATTCAACATTTGGTCAAAATCGGTTAAACGCTACGATAGACATACCAAATAAACCTTAAGTATTTGTATAATTGCCATTTTGAAAGTGAATGCCTAATCAATTTAAGTCGCATACGTTTACGTGGCCTACCATTGTATTAATTACTTGTAAAAAAATTTCGAGATATAATGTAGAGGCCTTATTTTTTCATGTGGTGCTATCTTACAAAATTGCGGACCAACAACAATGTACATTTTTAATTCAATGCTAATGATGAACTGTAAATATACAACATATGGTTTAACTAGGTTAAATGATTCCCGAGATATTACGTATCACCCAAAATTTTAATGACCGCCATTTTGAAAGTAAGCGCTCGGAGTGGTTGAAAACTACTA
Organism: Clitarchus hookeri; assembly: GCA_002778355.1. NCBI lineage: Eukaryota > Metazoa > Arthropoda > Insecta > Phasmatodea > Phasmatidae > Clitarchus > Clitarchus hookeri. The sequence continues at coordinate 25,505 of NQII01008674.1, read as the reverse complement.
AATTAAGATGTCCTTACTAAGTACTGTATGTGTACCGGGTTGGGTGAAATTCGGTCAAGGTATTCAAAAGATTTTAGGGGTGATGCACACACACACACACACACACACACACACACACCGATACAAACATCCAAACATACACACAAACCGACAGGAAAATGATATCGTAAGCCTTTCCTTCCTTTCGAAAGTAGGCTAACATTCCCAACACGAAATAATGCAAATATCTCTATGTTGTTAGCAATAACTGCTTCAAATACATCACAGTAACTGGCCTGTTGAACAGTGCGTGGATTCTAATCGAATCAAAAAACAATTTTCGGTATGATAGAGCTGACTTTTTTTTAACAACTGAATCGATGACTGATATTCTAGGGGATCAGCGAGGTTAGCGTCAATGATAACCTAACATTTAAGCCCGTCAGTGCTGTGTATTTCTACCAGAAAGATAAACGGCGGAATCTTCTTCCTCGGACACAAATCCGACGGTGAGTAATGCGTGTCGAGGGCTCGCCTGGAAGGTAGGCAGGCCGGCCGACGTGGCAGCTTGCCTCGCCGGTATTCTGGTAGCGTCTCACGCCGCCGCACTACAGCGGCTGAATGTCAACGCTCTTCATTAAGGCGGTCCCCTGCCTCACTCCTGGACTGCGTTTTAAAACAACTTCTTTTGACGAAACTATTAGACGTGTCCCCAGTACGTTTACCTATGGGAAGAATGCACGCCTGGGACGAGGACTGAATGATGGATACCTTCAAGATATCACGCATGCTATAAATATTACTTTGGAGCCATCCAACATTGTCAAAAGCGGATTTTTCAGAACTTTGTCTTAAAACATACTATCCGAGCACGAGCAATATGACGGAAAGTCTGTAGCAAGGTTCAACCGTTAAAATGAAATGGTAGTCACTTTAAGTACCATAGGTACATGCAGTACGAAGACAATACATAAAGGGCCACGGTGGTGTAGTGGTTAGACCACTCGCCTACCACCAAGGTTCGATTCCCGGTGGGGTCGCCCCAGATTTTCGCATGTGGGAATCGTGCCGGACGATGCCACTTGTCGGCGGGTTTTATGGGGAATCTCCCGTTTCCCGACACCCTTACATTCCGGCGCTGCTTCATACTCACCTCGTTTCCTCCTCATCGGTTCTCAAGACCTCGGAGTTAGGAACCGCCCACATCACATCACATACACGATAATCCTACAGCGATGACGCACTCGATGTGCTTGGTAGTATCGCCTTCATCGCTCCCGCGTGTCTCAGCCTCAAACACGAAAACAGCTGCAGGCGACGGCCTTCATGAGAGTCATTCTTATTCCCGCCTGCTAGAGTAAGGCTGGGGCTACAACGAGCCGCAGAGTACTTAAGTGAAACGACAGCTTGTAACGCGAGTTCCAGCTGCATACACCTGGAATGGCGTCCCTGGTCAGCAAAACGTTGGAACGTCGTTAGGCTATCAGCTCCTTGTAACCTACTTGCAGCCGGCAGCTCCACCAATAACCCGCGTCATGCAGTTGCCAGACACGAGACACGTTCTCACAGCCTTGCGCAGCCAATCAGAAGACGGGTACGTCCACGTAAACGGAACAGCCACGTTATTTCGCCTCTGTGTAGTTACTACTCTGTGACTGAGTGCTACGCACGCCATGTTCGCGATGTCTGCGATGCGAGTACAAATGGAGCTCTGTGTTTAAGTCGCGACAGGCCACGCAGAGTTGTGGACGCCACGCCACGCAATATTTACTAAGCTAGGCGAATCGCGCGTCGCTCACACCACTGTGTTTTCTAAACGTTGTCGAAGACGTACATGTGCACAGGCGTTGCCATGCTGCTAGAGAACCTACCTCTTCGCGTTATAAAGCCGGGTTCACAACTCGAAGCATACCAGTAACCGCAGAATATAAGACGTGTATACAAAAATTGACCGCTGTGGTTTCGAGGCTATTGGTTGAAAACTGTGCGTTACAAGTCGTGGGCTTTATAGATTCCGACATAGTGAATGAGCGAATGGTTATATTTAATGCATTTTGCGGACGCATTGGACAACAGTCAATCNACAGGCCACGCAGAGTTGTGGACGCCACGCCACGCAATATTTACTAAGCTAGGCGAATCGCGCGTCGCTCACACCAGTGTGTTTTCTAAACGTTGTCGAAGACGTACATGTGCACGGGCGTTGCCATGCTGCTAGAGAACCTACCTCTTCGCGTTATAAAGCCGGGTTCACAACTCGAAGCATACCAGTAACCGCAGAATATAAGACGTGTATACAAAAATTGACCGCTGTGGTTTCGAGGCTATTGGTTGAAAACTGTGCGTTACAAGTCGTGGGCGTGATAGATTCCGACATAGTGAATGAGCGAATGGTTATATTTAATGCATTTTGCGGACGCATTGGACAACAGTCAATCAGATCAGAGTAGAACGTTTTCGACCAAGTTGTTAGTTTAGCTGCAAAAGTGGAGGAACTTAGTTATGCTACAGAAACGAAGAAATGTCGCAATATATAAATTTAGAGGAAATAACAGGCAATAGTTTACTATCAGAATTGTTTTAAGGTTATCCACGTCTTTAAGATCGCAAAATAAAAATATAAAAAAACGCAAACATGCCAACTCTTTTATTAAATCACTGTCCATTTTCAGCACGATATCGCACTAAATCTGTTACTAGAGTCTAATCCAAGTTACGTAGGTCAAGACAGCCGGACACATCAAAACATTATTTACCGATACTGTCAACTGACGTTAGAATTGTCGCAAAATTTCACTGGCTAAAAATAAGAATTCAGTTGAGAATCAATTTGGTACAAGATTCCTGATCGTGTGCAACGTTCTACTGCAGAATCCCTTGCTCTGTACTATGTTTGTTGATTGTGGATCCACCATGAGAAGCTACCCAGATAGACTTCACACTCCTCTCCATATCTAGCAAAAGTCACTTGTTCATCGGCTGCTGCCTCACGAATAACTGATTATCATGTTACACCCAGCCTTAAGGAATAAAGNTAAAAGTCACTTGTTCATCGGCTGCTGCCTCACGAATAACTGATTATCATGTTACACCCAGCCTTAAGGAATAAAGTGTGCTGAATATTTTCTATAGTCCATTCACGGTTCCTTCCGAATTTTCAGATCGCCTGCAAAATTCCTACTTCCAAGATATTCCTCCACCTCGTGCAAACAAAGCTTAACTACGTATAGAAAATTACATCAAAGAGTAAGCGCACTGCATTCGTGCGCCCTCAGTGTAATAATATTTTGCTTAAGAACTATTTATTACTTGGCATTAACAACACACCAATATTCTCCCTATTTTTATTCATATTAAATATTAAATTTTTTTAAATATTTTAATAGATAAATATAAGTAAATGTTCAGTTTAATAAAAAATGAGCTATTTTAATTTTGCCAGAAGTATAAAACGCTTGTGATACCCGACATACTTAGGAAACAACACAGTACNAAAATGAGCTATTTTAATTTTGCCAGAAGTATAAAACGCTTGTGATACCCGACATACTTAGGAAACAACACAGTACGTCGAACATAATGTGGTTGTTCAAATGTCTGATTCAAAAAAATGCTAACAAACAGCGAATAGACTCTATTGGTTGTGGATCCTGCAGGCGTTTCTAATAACCGGAGCTCCAGTGACACACAAGAACCTAGCAGTTACTTGTGTGCGGTCTGTCTTGTTAGTTTGATTTTAATTGATTGGTGTTAGGCCTGAATGCATATCAGGGGACGGCTTACAAAATGACTTACGACCTAACTTAAACTAACACCCATGCCTTACTTAGGATCCCAACCCAGGAGGAAGACCGCCGGCGCACCATTCAACTGCGCTACGTGAAGTCGGCGCCTTGGAAGCGAATTGTATGGCGACATGTAAGGTTCTGTACATGTTGGCTGCTGCTTGCTTGGTTTTCCCATTGACAAACCCAGCGTTCAGTTTGCAGCGAACACATGTAGCTACGGTCTATTCGCGGTTTCTTCACATGTTTTTAATGAAACCTTAAAAAAAAAAAAAAAACCCATGTATTAAGTGCCCGGTTTTTTCTTTTGTATGTCACGTATTACATGCGTTTTGTACTTATATTGACTATATAGTGCCTTAATTTGTTGTTAAAACGGACTTTTCCTTATATTCTTTATATAAGTTATAAGACTACATTTGTAGTTATTGCTAACAAAAACAGAGAAAAATAGGTGTGTTGGTAATGCCTGGTAAGAAATAGTTCACGTGCAAAATAATATTATAGTGACTGCACGCGAATCTGGTGCGCTGTCCTTTTGGTGTAATTTTCTATACTTGGTTCAGCTTGTAATGATGCAATATTATTAATTATCAAGGGATTATTGGTTAATTTTCTTTCGTTTAGTGGGCCTTTGTAAAATATTAACGGAATTTGAAATTAAAGGCCTGGTAGTTCGTTTATCATGCTAGTTTATTTTTCGGGCACCCGGTTGCCGTTTCAAGAAATATTATTTTTGTTATGCGTCAGCATTACTGATACCGAACTGCGTCAACAGTTTGTGTTCTAGAAGTTTTGGATTATTTTTTACTGACTACGCAGTTCGGAGGGCTATGCAGTTCGATATGGCATGGCGACACACTCTATGCCCATATTTGGTTACGTTTCACTCTCTGTGTAGAGGGGGGTGGATGCGCACGCAGATGCTAATACTCGTGCGCCTATCGCCGACGAGCAGTCGACACTCAGTGCTCGGGCGGTGAAGTAGTCGTTAACCAGCACTCACTGATGCCGCGTCGGGCGTGGCGCTAAGCCCCACACCGGCATCTCCGCCGGTGTGGGAGGTCGCTGCCTCTGTATTTTCTTGCCATGCAAGTTTTCAAGACGTAAATGAATATTTAAACGACTGTGGCGCTGTTCTCTGTCGGTTTGCCTGTAAACTGGCTCGCACTCTGCATACCTGACGATTGTATGTGGACTGTTTCATTGGATTGATGAATAAAAGTACAGAGTAATAAACAAACATTGGACATTATTTATATTTATTGGCGCCTTTATAGTTTCATGTTACTACCAATTGAGCTAACCGAGTGGTAATTTCCATTCGTCATGCCCAGATGTGGAATGCTACACATATGGCGGCCCTATACAGCGGTGTGCCACATTACACATATGGCGGCCCTATAACGCGACGAGCATCATCACAAGCTTTGTTTGTATGAGGTGGAGGAATATCATGAAACTAGAACTTTAGCTGGGCTTCAGGAAAGTTGAAGGTAACCGTGAACAACCTACAGAATAGCGATATCAGCAAACGTAGCGAACGTGGCGTAGCCTTCAGCGTGGCCTCCGCTTATATTGCACAGTAGGTCTGTTTGATAAGTAGCATATCCTGCCCAGTTGTCTTGTGAGCTATATAAGCAGTCGTAAAATAAGTTGGTTTGCAAGTCCTTCAACACATCCTCGAAGATTGGGGGCCGCGGTGGCTGAGTGGTTTGACTGTTTGCCTCCCACCATGGCGAAACGGTTTCAATCCCCGGCCGGGCCACTCCCGGATTTTCGCAAGTGGGAAACGTGCCGGACGATGCAGCTGGTCGGCGGGTTTTCTCTGGGAAATATCCCGTTCCCCCGCCCTTGAATTCCGGAGCTGTTCCATTCTCACCTCATTTCACACCTATCGGCTCTCAAGACTTCGTTGTTAAGAGCCGCCCAAATCTCTCAACTCAACTCAACTTCTCGAAGATGACAGACTCTCCACCCGGCTGGCACAGATGTGCTGGGTTCTGTCTCCCGATGTAGTAAGCGCGATGATATCGATATTCACGTGCTTCTCGGCACATAACGTTTCAAATACAACATCTGTTAGTGAACACGAGCTTTATCGACTGGTGTACTGTCGCAATGTGGCCGCTGAAGCTCGCTGACTGAAAACATGTTTTGAGATGGAAATTGTATGAGAACACTTCCGTTACCTTGACTGACGTTATTTTTGCGATTTTTACAATCGAACTGTTCGTGCAGAGTCATAAAGGTCGATTTTTTTGGTCGGAGTCACTAACTCGCAGAAAATTATGATATATATTTGGCAAGAATCTTTAAGGTATGCCCATTCAGAAAATGAAAGTGTCTCATTCAACAATAATCGATTTTAATTTTCCCCATTACTTTGCACAGCCTTGACACACGTGTTTGAGCATGGTAGAACGAGAAATACTATGACAAATTTACGGTAAAGATAAGAGAGAAATTTATGGCAACCCATAAAACGCCAGTTGAGGCGTTTATTACGGTGCATTGCTAAAGTGAATAATGTGCTGTAAATTATGCACATGAATGTTATTTTTTTATTTTTCGTATTTATGGACTCTCTTAGCTTAAATTATCTCTGCTATCAGTTTTTTATGGCATCGTTATTGCCGCTAAGTTTAACACCACATGTTCACAGATTATAGATGAAGCACGGTGTGTTGTTGCCAAGGCCAGTTCTTCCTCGTTAACTGAGCAGAGTGTACGCGAACATTGCAAAGAGGCTCTTCGCCCGTTGAAGAAGACTTCCAACAAGGAATTGAAAGATCAGCAGCAAGTGACTGAGATATGTTCGTGCTCAAAACACGCCGAACTTGTGTAAGAACCTCTCTCAGAGAAAGGAATGTGCGGTTTAATTAAACATTTCTACACTTTAATTGTTAACTGCCATTCGTCGGGGAGAGTACACACAATACCCTAAAGGCAATAAATAACTAAATAACTTGCGTTTTTCCCGTCGGCGTGGCGTTGTTGATGAGTTGTTACCACGGGTCACGGAACACACGTTACCTACGTATATCCAGCGGCGTTTACTTCTGTATACCCGGACATCCGCGGCTAAATGTTCGTATTTATGAGTGATCTCATATTTGGAACGGCTGTCATGAAATATGCTCACGTCAACCTTACCTTCGTTAGTAAATGAAATACCATTGGCTGCAAGCACATAATACTCAGTCAACGGTCCAATATGACCCTCACCTCAGGCTGAAAAATATCACAAATCCAATTCGCGAAATATTATAAATATTAATTTTAAGGGTTCTTAGATAGCATATTATCGGGTGCTCTTAAATCATACCTTCTTTATTTCCTCCATAGCAGTGGCGAAACAAGTCCCCAACTTAGGAGAGGCAGCGGTCGGTGGCTGAGCGGTTAGGCAGCTCGCCTCCCACCAAGGCGGACCGGGTTCAATCCCCGGCCGGGTCACTGGATTTCAGCATGTGGGAATAGATGCCGCTGGTCGGAGGGTTTTCTGGGGGGTCTCCCGTTTCCCCCGCCATTTCATTCCGGCGCCGCTCCAAACTCACCTTAATCACTCTCACCGGTGCTCAGGGTCTAGCTGTTAAGAGCCGTCCAAATCTCTTCTCTCTCTCCCTCTTTCTTTCCCAACTTAGAAGGAGGCAGTCTCTTGGGCTTCCCCTAGGAAGGGAGGGCATCTCTTCAGTCCCTGTTAAAAAACTGTTGCTTCTTTTATAAATTTAATTGTTATGCGATCGGAACCTAGATCACATGTTGCATAAAATATAAGGAAAATTCTATAACCCGTAAGCGAAGATGTATATAAGTATCAGACATATCTTCTAGCAATTAATTATAGATTGCATACAATATATCAACGTTTCTTGGGGGACAGAAAGCAGCTTGAGTGCCCACTTATCATTATGAAGCTGTGGCGCGCTTTAGTAGATTTAGGAAGGGGCAGTTATACCTTTCCCCCTCCCTCGTTGTCACGCCACTGCAGTTCCTAGGAAGGCGTCCTCCACTGTGCTGCACGAAGGAGCATCGCCTTGCATTAACCACAATTTCGGAAACAATTATCTCTGAACCTGCCGCCGTCTTTCCCTGGATGCTTGCAGCTAAGTTGTATATTAATAAAACCACTGTTAATGAGATAGTTCACTCCCTGCATACACTTGTCGTCTTGCACTCCTGCGGACAAGTCACGTTTAACAAACCAAGAACGTTCCTCGACTACAAGGAACATTTTAGCTTAGACCCAAGTAGAAAATATCCAGTCGCTGTATCTCATAACGCCCCCTCCCCCTGCAACTTTTCTGGTATCAGGTGACCAATATTAAAATTTTCTATACGTAGTATGTAGCCTTAATAATTTAATATAAATAATGAAACAAGTAAATTCATTCTTCCGTTTCTTGTGTGAACACTGCCTTCTCCTTGATGTCATTCCGAGTGTGGAAATTGTTATGCAATAATTTAATAATGTTTGCCCTCGTGAATTGATNGCCTTCTCCTTGATGTCATTCCGAGTGTGGAAATTGTTATGCAATAATTTAATAATGTTTGCCCTCGTGAATTGATTGCTATAAATATTTTTTTATTTCAACGCCATTTTTCAGAATACAAAAAACTGTTACTTCAAAACCCACGTGAACTTAAAAATAATTTATTGCTACTCTGATCAACAAAGAGAAAAATTCGTCGCTTTCATAAAGAATCTTTTATGATCGAATCAATCTTTAAACAATCGGTAGTTTAAAAAAATAAAAGTACACTTTGTTTTTTTTACTATGATAATCAAATCTCTATCTCATACGTCGATTTAAGTTGAAAGTTTGGTATCTTTTTTTAATTTGTTTTATGAACGAAATATATTTATTTTCTAAGTTAGACTTTTATAACGAAGATGGATTTTTTTTTCTTTCGATGTCGTGGGNGATGGATTTTTTTTTCTTTCGATGTCGTGGGGACACTTGTTTTGATAGCCGGCAGTGTACGCGGTTGTCATTCTCCGCCTTCGTGGAAATATTGGAAGCCACGTGACGTGCTACAAGAAGCTTACACACACCTCATGCCAGGTTTGAAGTGTCTATTGTCTGCTCATGGAATACCAATGCGTTTTTTCGGAGATCACTGATAGCCGCATTAGAAAAAAACTTGAAGTGCCGAGACTCTCAATAAGTCCTCATACCTTCCAAAAAAGCCCAAGGAGAAAATACATTCCTACCGACAGGTTGATATTCCGTGACAGCAAGTGTGCTCTGGTATCATTTTGTGAATGGAAATGTTTAGACCTGAAGTTGTTAACGAGAGTTCTATAATGTTCGACTTATTTCTGTTTGTACAGATATACACACCGAACTGCTAGAGTTTATTATGTTAAAAATATTTTCATTTCTTGGGACATTACAAGAAAGAGCGATTAAAACTTTAGTTGTTTTTTTTAATAACGATACTTTTTAATACATCTGCTTCTTTTTGCTTAAACCATTACTGAGAACTTCACCACTAATCCATATTTTGATTGACTTTCGTTTAAAATGAAACTAATCGAAGGACAGTTTTGGCTATACTTCTAGAAAAATAAATTTGACTTATAATACTCCTGATTTAACGACACCTGTGTCATATAACGCGTATTTGTTCGAACAAACTAAGATGTAGGTACATGGGTATGTTTCACTTTTGAAACACCGATTTTATTACCTGATGTGCTTAAGGTTTGTTCGTATAATTGTTATAGTTAGTTTATTTTTCTAAAGGAATACGTCGACGTCATTGCAGCATATGAGTGATAACTTATTATAAAATGATTCGTTATATAATTGATTCATATTTCATTTATAGTCGTGTACGAGTAATTAAAATTTTTTCTGAATAATGTTATTTCCATCATTTTCGGGGAAAAAGAAGTTCCGAAAGTTTGCAATTACGTTCTTTCATTATTTTATGTGACAATTGTACACAGTGCAAGAAGAAAGAGTGTTTTATTTATTATATATAATTGACACTCGCAATCCACTCTGGGTTCTTTCTACAATAAGTGGAAACAAATGCGGATATGCGTGAACTTACGTAGGAAAGCTCAAACATGTAGACATGTGTGTGTGTGTGTGTGAATGTGTGTGGTTGTCCAGACTTCACACTGCTGGGAACTGAACATGAAGAGTGGTCTNACATGTTGCATAAAATATAAGGAAAATTCTATAACCCGTAAGCGAAGATGTATATAAGTATCAGACATATCTTCTAGCAATTAATTATAGATTGCATACAATATATCAACGTTTCTTGGTGGACAGAAAGCAGCTTGAGTGCCCACTTATCATTATGAAGCTGTGGCGCGCTTTAGTATATTTAGGAAGGGGCAGTTGTACCCCCCCCCCCCTTCCTAGTTGTCACGCCACTGCAGTTCCTAGGCTGGCGTCTTTCACTCTGCTGCCCGAAGGAGCATCGCCTTGCATTAACCACAATTTCGGAAACCATCATCCCTGAACCTGCCGCCGTCTTTCCCTGGATGCTTGCAGCTAAGTTTTATATTAATAAAACCACTGTTAATGAGATAGTTCACTCCCTGCATACACTTGTCGTCTTGCACTCCTGCGGACAAGTCACGTTTAACAAACCAAGAACGTTCTTCGACTACAAGGAACAATTAAGCTTAGACCCAAGTAGAAAATATCCAGTCGCTGTATCTCATAACGCCCCCTCCCCCTGCAACTTTTCTGGTATCAGGTGACCAATATTAATATTTTCTATACGTAGTATGTAGCCTTAATAATTTAATATAAATAATGAAACAAGTAAATTCATTCTTCCGTTTCTTGTGTGAACACTGCCTTCTCCTTGATGTCATTCCGAGTGTGGAAATTGTTATGCAATAATTTAATAATGTTTGCCCTCGTGAATTGATGCTATAAATATTTTTTTATTTCAACGCTATTTTTCAGAATACAAAAAACTGTTACTTCAAAACCCACGTGAACTTAAAAATAATTTATTGCTACTCTGATCAACAAAGAGAAAAATTCGTCGCTTTCATAAAGAATCTTTTATGATCGAATCAATCTTTAAACAGTCGGTAGTTTAAAAAAAATAAAAGTACACTTTGTTTTTTTTAATATGATAATCAAATCTCTATCTCACAAGTCGATTTAAGTTGAAAGTTTGGTATCTTTTTTTAATTTGTTTTATGAACGAAATATATGTATTTTCTAAATTAGACTTTTATAACGAAGAAGGATTTTTTTTTCTTTCGATGTCGTGGAGACACTTGTTTTGATAGCCGGCAGTGTACGCGGTTGTCATTCTCCGCCTTCGTGGAAATATTGGAAGCCACGTGACATGCTACAAGAAGCTTACACACACCTCATGCCAGGTTTGAAGTGTCTATTGTCTGCTCATGGAATACCAATGCGTTTATTCGGAGATCACTGATAGCCGCATTAGAAAAAAACTTGAAGTGCCGAGACTCTCAATAAGTCCTCATACCTTCCAAAAAAGCCCAAGGAGAAAATACATTCCTACCGACAGGTTGATATTCCGTGACAGCAAGTGTGCTCTGGTATCATTTTGTGAATGGAAATGTTTAGACCTGAAGTTGTTAACGAGAGTTCTATAATGTTCGACTTATTTCTGTTTGTACAGATATACACACCGAACTGCTAGAGTTTATTATGTTAAAAATATTTTCATTTCTTGGGACATTACAAGAAAGAGCGATTAAAACTTTAGTTGTTTTTTTTAATAACGATACTTTTTAATACATCTGCTTCTTTTTGCTTAAACCATTACTGAGAACTTCACCACTAATCCATATTTTGATTGACTTTCGTTTAAAATGAAACTAATCGAAGGACAGTTTTGGTTATACTTCTAGAAAAATAAATTTGACTTATAATACTCCTGATTTAACGACACCTGTGTCATATAACGCGTATTTGTTCGAACAAACTAAGATGTAGGTACATGGGTATGTTTCACTTTTGAAACACCGATTTTATTACCTGATGTGCTTAAGGTTTGTTCGTATAATTGTTATAGTTAGTTTATTTTTCTAAAGGAATACGTCGACGTCATTGCAGCATATGAGTGATAACTTATTATAAAATGATTCGTTATATAATTGATTCATATTTCATTTATAGTCGTGTACGAGTAATTAAAATGTTTTCTGAATAATGTTATTTCCATCATTTTCGGGGAAAAAGAAGTTCCGAAAGTTTGCAATTACGTTCTTTAATTATTTTATGTGACAATTGTACACAGTGCAAGAAGAAAGAGTGTTTTATTTATTATATATAATTGACACTCGCAATCCACTCTGGGTTCTTTCTACAATAAGTGGAAACAAGTGCGGATATGCGTGAACTTACGTAGGAAAGCTCAAACATGTAGACATGTGTGTGTGTGTGTGTGTGAATGTGTGTGGTTGTCCAGACTTCACACTGCTGGGAACTGAACATGAAGAGTGGTCTNGTGTGTGTGTGTGTGTGTGAATGTGTGTGGTTGTCCAGACTTCACACTGCTGGGAACTGAACATGAAGAGTGGTCTGACCACTTCACCACCACGGCCCGTCAGAGCGCTCATTGATTATCTCTTCGTTAATTATTTAGTTTCAGTTGTTTCCTCTTAACAGAAAAAATAAAAAAAATCCTAAGAGTATTCTATAAAGGTGGAGAAACAGATCCTACAAGTTCCAGGATGGCTTCAGAAAATGTAGGGGTACAAAGTGAGCAATCCTCGAAGTGATGAGGAAGGTAAAACTATCACCACAAATTTATGTCCTTGGAAATGTCCTAGATATTAGAGGATTATTTGACCGCTCATGGTGGCCAGTTATATAATGTTCAAGAAACATATATGGGCTAATAGCGAACTTCGTTAAAGACAGGATAAGTATTTTTTAAAGCAAATCGTTAGAAGTTCTGCAAACGTTGACGAGGGTATGCCCTCAAAGTTCAGTCATAGGGCCTCTCCTATGGAATGTCCTCTTCGACAGTTTACTGCAGATGGCCATACCAGTTGAATGTGAGATTGTTGCCTACACAGATGACTCCTTAGTCATCATAACGGCATGGCGCAGAAGAGAACTAGAAGCCAGAACTGAGAAAATAGTAAATAAAGTTGAAGCGTGCGGAAACACAGTACAGCTTAACTTTGCAGTAGACAAGACAAACGCCATGCTTATAAACGGTAACTTCAACAAGCTGAAAGACAAGGTGATGTGGCTGTGGATAGTAAATTACGATTCAATGACCATATGAATTATTCAATGGATAGTGCTGTATCCATCTACATCAGGATGATAACTGTGATCACAGTCTCGTTGGCACTTGGCTTCAAAACTTTGATGACACTAGACTAAGGTGTCTTCGCAGCAATTGCCATGTATAGAGAAGCAGTGCGGTACAGAGCAGCATCACAGGTACAGATGAAAAAGTTACTTCTATAGTCACGAAGAGCACCACTGCTAGAAGATGCAAAGGCTTATAGAACAACATTCTTGGGAACCTCTAAACTTCTTAATTAGTGAAAGTGGTGATATAATGGAATTTGCCGAAGGCAGAAAATCATCACCCCAGATGAAGAAGAAGAGAGAACAAACAATACTTACGTGACAGGAGGTATGGGAACATTTTGACAAAGGCAGAATCACATTTAATATTTATCCGAATGTAGAGACTGGTAATTAAAATGTTGGAAGAGTGCAATGAATGGTTAACTAACAACCAACACAGGCTGTCCCCGTGACACAATATAACCGCTGTAGATATCCGGTAGTGGGAGCAGGTGTCTCCCCATGAAACATCAGACTTAACTTTATTAAGGTAACAACCAGTATGCGATTGGTTAAGTGTGTGTGTGTGGGGGGGGGGAGGCACTTATGTACAAACACAGCGATAACGACCCGGCTAAGGTAATGATAACGAACCTGGACGTTGATGGCAAGGAAATAAATAAGGAGAAAGAAACTACTACTATAACGGAAATAGGAATGAATAGGGAAACGACTTCGAACGGAAGGACTGGTGGTGGGGGAGGGTTGTGCATGTCCCTCTCTCCACTTACTCAGCCAACACTGATGACAGAGGTGTAATGTAGTGCCACTAGATAAGGTAGAGCACATAGAATTGGAATGGCCTTGATGTGTGGGGANTGATGACAGAGGTGTAATGTAGTGCCACTAGATAAGGTAGAGCACATAGAATTGGAATGGCCTTGATGTGTGGGGAGCGGCGGAGGGTGGCAGGTCACCCACGCCACTTCCATACTCCGAGCACCAAGGTCAACACCCGAAGGGTAAACATTGATATGAATGACAATCCACTTGGGTGGTGGAATGCATGTAATACATGAAAAAAAAATACAATTAATTTGGTTTAACAAAAAGCTATAGAGAATATTTAGGTATGATAAACACCAGTTACACTGCAGTAATTGATAACTAATGCCCCAGCATATCCCAGAACAGGTACAGGGGTTATTTTTCAAAGGTTTAATTCAAAAAGTGGGAAGAAATCAGGGACAGACTGTACATCACCATGTGCTGGTTTGCATGGCTGAGTGTCCAGGAGCCAGTTTACAGAAGGAAAGCTCACACTATCAGGGAGAGGGTATACCCACATGACAAGAACATCGGCGCCATTACGGCTCTGTGTACTTATCTGCTCTGTGCTTCCATTATCTGCCCGGTTACATGCTGTTCACGGTAAGTGACCACTTTTGAGGCCCTAGTTACTTTTTCTTTTCGGTCATTTTTTATCCTTTAACCATGTATTTAATTAAATATTGCCATGTAAGGTATAAACACAGTGTGCATATTCCACCTCACTTGGAAGTCAACGTCTAAGGCTTAAATAAAAAATATTTATTGACTATTATTCGCAACGAGAGGGCTTTCAAAAGTGCTCACTTTACCGTGAAGGGCCTAAACCTGATTTGTGGCGGAGTCGAATTTTTGTGGTACTTGAATGGACGCCATTCTCCTTCGTGTTGAACTGTTTGTGATCTGGAGCATAACTTGCAGCATCTGTGGACAAACCTGATGCAGGATATCACGCGTCATTTGAGTCCATGCTCGAGTGTATCGACGTATTATCCAGACACCAGGCGGTCCGACAAGCATTTACAAGTACTTCTTCTATGCCGCAGGTAGGAAGAACATTGTCATCATGCAGTGATATTGCAATCACTTCTTGTTTCCTGTCTCATTACTGTTACAAATTGCAGTTGAAACCACCGACGGATCCTCCTGGTACGAACATGTTGCATGACCAATAGTGTGGCTGTACATGTACATGCATGCACACATGTTTCAACACACGGGTGTTCGCAGTTTCGGAGACCTATGTTCTGGTATTCAGGTTTGGGATGACATTTTAGTCGCTATCTCCACTCACTTTGAATACAATCAGCCTGTCTTATAACGTATTGTACAACATATTCAGGGTAGACGAGCAGTAGACTGAGGAGTAGGTGACACTCTACCGCCGGTCTATCTTGAAGATGGAGACTGCAATGAGATCCGTAGCGTCGCATCGGCGAGGACGACTGTGGCGCGGCTGCAACCCAGAGCCAAGAATCGGAACATGACTGCGAAAGACTGCCCACTTTACTATATACTAATATGTTTTATACCTATATAAGTTACTTTTTTAATGTTACTGGGGGATGTGAGTAGAATATATTTATCGTAGCAAGGGCCACTTTCCATATAATTAAACATTTATCTAAAAAATTAAATATAAGAATTTTTTTACAGTCGTATAAGTGCACATTGCTAAATTTAAATGTTTAATTTTATTTTTTTATAATTATGTTGCTGAATTAAAAAAAAATCAATGTATTCGTAAATTACATCTTTAAATTTAATTGTAACTTTATTTTTTACGATTTTCCGATGACTTAAAAATTAAATTTTCAATGTATGCTGCAAATGTGCTTTTTAAATTCACCATCGAGATTAGATTATTTTAAATTTATGTTGTAAGTATAGTTATTAAATTCAATATAGAAAAAATAAATTTTAAATGGTTTTGGAAAATAATTTTTAATTTGGTTGGAAGTATGGATTATGTTTATTTATTCAACGTAAATGTGAGGGAAACGTTTCCCACCTCACTGCACGCCACATTGAGGCCGTGGTGTACCAGTTCACTCCAAGACTGTCTTGGAATGGCGCGGCAAACCCTCGGTCGGCTGTGCTCTGCGACCTGCCACGTGTAATCACTACTTAGTTGCGGATAGAGATCTACGTGCCGTGATGCAAATGTCGTACAACGTGCTGCGTGTGTGTCAGAGTGTTTCTTCATGCAAGGACACGTGATAGAGGAGTTGCGTAGGAAAGCTGTTCGTAGAGTTCGCCTTCAAGCTTCCAGGAACCAGTGTAAGGAGATTACACGCGGAGAATGATACAGTGAAGTTGTTGAGCACATCTGGTGCTCCAGGAGGACGTTTGTGGTGGACAATCATTTGTCTAGAAGTCCGTAAAAATTTTTGGCGATGATTCAGTCCATTAGGTTCCTTTTTTTAAAATCACTATCGCCCAATATTTAGGTCACTAAAATACCCGCCAAAAATTTTGCCGCGGTGAATTTCCATAACATANAAAATCACTATCGCCCAATATTTAGGTCACTAAAATACCCGCCAAAAATTTTGCCGCGGTGAATTTCCATAACATATATTTCTTGCTGCTCTTTCGTACACTTTGAAATGGAATTAAATAAAGGCGAGAGGAGTATTAGTTGTTGAATTTAGTTTGGGTGCTGAAGTGCTAAGAGGCGCGAATGAGGAGCAATTAGGAGCGAGGGGGAGGAGAATGTGGTGAAGGTAGGTACTTCCTGCTCCGCTCAGAAATAACTCTCACATGTGCTGAGGGAGGGAGAGATGTGTGGTGTGTTTGGCCAGCCCTCGCGAGGAGGAGGGGGGCATCCCACTGGTCACGTGGTGTTTGTGTTGAACTGCTGCCTCGCCTCCTCGGGTTCTTGTAGCNAGGAGGAGGGGGGCATCCCACTGGTCACGTGGTGTTTGTGTTGAACTGCTGCCTCGCCTCCTCGGGTTCTTGTAGCGGCCGACCACATGCTGCCTCCGCCGCGCATGCGCACTGCACTACGTCGCCTTGTATGTGCTGTGATACCCTCAGCAAGTCTTCTATTTCCTGTCACCATTTCAGTTTCACAGGTACTATCGAAAACGTTTGACTATAAGTGACTTTTCGCGTAAAAATCAGAGCACACAGTAGACTTCAATACTATATACACATCTCAGCTGTTGTTATACCNAGGAGGAGGGGGGCATCCCACTGGTCACGTGGTGTTTGTGTTGAACTGCTGCCTCGCCTCCTCGGGTTCTTGTAGCCGCCGACCACATGCTGCCTCCGCCGCGCATGCGCACTGCACTACTTCGCCTTGTATGTGCTGTGATACCCTCAGGAAGTCTTCTATTTCCTGTCACCATTTCAGTTTCACAGGTACTATCGAAAATGATTGACTATAAGTGACTTTTCGTGTAAAAATCGGAGCACACAGTAGACTTCAATACTATATACACATCTCAGCTATTATTATACCTCCATTGGCTGCTGGTGCCTTGTCCGTCTTTTACCGAACCACTCAGGAATAAGTAACTCCGACACTGAGCCTTCGTGATTCGTGCGCAAACGGATAATACGGGCCAGAACATTTTTTAGCCAATCAAAGAATCTGGACGACCCTACAGTGCTTTGGACTGTACCTTGTCTCGAAATCTTTTCGCGAAATATCACTGCCCCTAACTATAAATATTTACACTCTACATACTGACTACTTTTTAATATAATTTTCACGGTGTGTTATTTCCCGATTCCAAAAAAGACAGAAACGTATTGATAAAATATTAATATGCGCCTGACTTTTTACAAATGCCAGATAACACACAATCAAAATTTAGGCACAAAAATATTACACAATTCGTAAAATGTAAATTTTCTATAGTCGTGCATTGTCAGTTGTGACTGTTGATCCAAAATTGTGACGAGAAAACGAAGAATGTCTGTAAAAGAGGTGAAGTCGAGCCTTTAGGTGCAAACATGTAATTTTTAAAACAAGTTAACAGAATGATGGGAATCGTATTCCAGCGAGGCTCATTGTTCGTTACACGTGACACAGTAATTCTATATTGGGCCGGTACGTACATTGTCAAGCCAAATGAAACCTTATTAGCTGCTTAGCAGCCTGACCAGCCATCCTCCACACTACGACCAGTTTCTGTTCTTGTTTCAAACAGTTATTTGTAAACTACACTTGCCTAATACTTTCCTGTAACTCTACAGCTCAAATATTGTATATTTATAAAAAATTATTTTAGAAAACATACATAATTTTTTATGTAGCTAAATGTTTATAAGAAACTTGAACTCTACCACGCATGCTTGTTAAAATCCAACATTTGTTCTACAATTTCAACACTGAGGTTTTGTGAAAGTTAGTCTAATTAATTTGTACTGTTACAAAAATGTCTGGTAACTAGTTTCCAAAAAAAATTCTTTCTACAAGAACAAAATAAATGTTTACAATAAATGTTTCTTATCACTTAGAAACGCTTAATTTCTTCCAAATTTCCGTAAATTACCGTGAACACAGTCAGCAGCGGGGTCTACNAATACCTTATAGGTACAGAAGCTATAATTTAGAGTATAGGCTGTTCACGGTAAAGTGAGCACTTTTGAGGCCCTACTTACGTTTTTTTCCTATCTGCCATTTTGTATCCTTCCACCTTTTTTTGAAATTAATATTGCCACGTAAGTAATAAACACAGTTTGTATACTCTACCACACTCGGAAGTTAACGTCTAAAGCAAAAATTAAATATATTTATTGACTATTATTATAGATGAGAGGGCTTCAAAAAGTGCTCACTTTACAGTGAATACCGTATAATAATTCAGCATAATTGTAGACGGCATACAAGTTAATGTTAGATTCACGCGTGTAATCACTCAGAGAAATGTTTGTTTCAACCAACAAACTTATTGAATTACTTGTTATTTTTTGAACAAAATATATTTTTTGTGTTTAGTAAACTAAACTTAAAAAAGCAAAAAAAATAATTTCGTTCATCTAGCAAAACGCACATTTGAGTTGACGAAACCTCTGTGTTGGGACAACAAAATTTTATTGTGTACAAAATATTTAGTTGAACCAACTGTAGATTTTTGCTTTGCCATATACATGCAAATATATTGTCTGCTCAAACAAACTTTTCTCCACTCATCCCCAAGTACAAGTATGTGAATATTACTTCTTTCTGTACCAAAGGAAGATGTCAAAGAAAATATATTGTGGGGGGAAAAAAAATCGGTGTTCAGATACGAAGAAACATTTTTTTTTAACCTGGAGCACATTCGATGGGACTTCTTCCACCTACTTAAAACTTTATATAAAAAGGTAATTTAAGAGCTTAAAATTCTTCTACGTTTAAATTATACCGCTCGCTCACTCGTAAAAAAAAGAACTTGAAAGTTTTCGTTAAAAAATATTTTACCCTTATTTTCTTATTATTTGTGTCTTTTTAAAATAATGAAAATCATTATTGGTAATGCTTGTCATTAATAATAATTTACTGATGGGGACAGAACTAATTTGAGGGGATGCGTTTGGGAGGAGGATCTGTGACTACAGGAAAACTTGCTTTAAAAAACTTGAATCGAGCACACACGCATCCACCTGCGTGCTTTTATATTTTGCTAAGCAATAGTGGAAAATAAGATGTAAGTTTACTGTATACAATAATGTCACAACGTCTCGTAATTGTAGTCATATTCACTGTCTAATTATTACTATTTTGTGCAATGAGAAGAGCGTTAAATTATTCAGACTAATATTACATGTCATTTAGCATCGAAATACATTTTACAAACCCCAAACATTTGCATCTAAACAAATAGTTACGGTATTTGGTGTATTAAATTCACATGTCCGCTATCTTGACTCTTTATGTCTTGAACATAGAATAAAATTAGCCGAAGGAAGCGTGACGTCATTAAATTTCGATGAGCGTAGATACACGTGTAACGACGTAACGGTAAATCGTTCGTCATCGAAGTTTGTTCGGAATCAGACGCCTGATATCTGGGCATTTTATGACACTACGGCACTTTTAAGTAGGCCATTTTTTTAATTTGCGCGGTAGATCCTAAACAAACGCAACATTTAACGTACTGTTGGAAACAAGAGCATTGCGCGGGGAAAAAATGCACGAGAACGGGATTGTCTCGGGTAAGTCCGGGGTTAAGATGACTTCACGTTTCACGTAACACGTAACTAATAACACGTTCACGTAAGCCGGCTAAACCTTGAGTAGCATGTTTCAAGGAGATATATTACGATTATTTTACGTAACGTTTACGTGGGGGAAAAGCTTGTCAATGTCTAGCTTTTGCGTGAGACGTGACACGTGAATCTTTGCTGCGTGATCTCGCAGTCCAATCACATTAGGGACGATGCTGTGTTTCCTTTGCTTTTCATGGGTTTGTTTTTATTTTCGCGTGGTCATGAGCTCACGTTTTTAATTCATGTACCGTATAAATAATTTTCTCCAGGAAATGAGACGAAAGAATTCGTATGTAATATATTAATGGCGGTTTACATAGACAGTTTATGAACTATGTTTCTGAGAGGTGAAAAATGCTAGCATGAAATGCTGAATGTTTACTGTTAAGTTTGCAATTTCATTATTCACAATTTTAAATTTTTTCAGCATATTGAAGTTTATTTTATACAATTTACTCCATGGACACGAAAATCGTTTCTACATCTCCCAGAGACATTTCTTGCTTGAAGTTATGACGATGTCCTAGTTGTTTTCAACAAGTTTGTATTAATCACGAACGCCATAATTTCGTAACCTGTTCTTGCCACATCAATGTTAAGACACAAATGTCCCCATATAAATTTAATAATCAGAGTTTTCAATTTGAAAAGTAGCAAAACTTATCCCGGCCGTTTTTATTCAGCACACAAAGGTGACGTGGTTACGTGAAGTAGCATTATGCAGCAGCCACACAGATCTTGTTTTACGTAGACACACGTGAAATCGCAGTGTGATGCGTGTTTCGTGTAACGTGAGGTCGTCGTAGCCGCTGCCAAAACAGCGCCAACTCCAAGTCCAGGCTTGTATCCCCCTCGCACTGAGTGGCTCGCCGCAGAGATGACAAACGTCGCCGGAGGAAGCTCCTAGGCTCAGTGCCAAGTTATCTCCCCGGTGGGCAACTCATTCGTAAACTGTTCTCCCGATGTAGATTCCGAACTGCTTCGTATTGCCACCGCCAGACAGCGCTGTAGCTGTCTGAATATAACAAGAACTGCGCTGTCTCACCACTAACGGGACTTTTTCTAGTTGAGCAAGATCCATAGGCGCCATTCACTGAACCTCGGCGTGTTTTTCCATAATACATGCATTAATTAGCCTGAATTGTTAAAGGCTGTTCCCGGTTACTACCAACTTTTCTGAAGCCCTGCTAATACCCTACTTCCAGGATATTCCTCNAATTGTTAAAGGCTGTTCCCGGTTACTACCAACTTTTCTGAAGCCCTGCTAATACCCTACTTCCAGGATATTCCTCCGCCTCATGCAAACAAAGCTTTACTAAGTCTAGAAAATTACACCAAAGGGACACCGCATTGGATTCGCGCGCACTCAGTGTAATATTATTTTTCATAACAACTATTTCTCACTAGGCATTACCAACATATATTTTTTATTTCTGTATTTAATCATATTAATTACTAATGTAATGTCATATTTCATAGACAGAATATAAGAAAAAGATCAATTTGAACAAAAAATAAGGCACCTTTATATTAACACAATTGTAAAACGCTTTTAACACGTGACATTTTCAGAAAACAATGAAACACGTCATACATTGGCTGATTTTTTCAAAGGTTTAATTCAAAAAGTGTGAAGTAACCGCGAACAGACTATAGGAGTGGCCACGTGACCTTCGTGCTCTCCCCTCCCGCCCCCTTTCCCTGAGACAAGCGTCGATGTCACTGGTAACTGGAGAAGGGAAGGAAGACTTACAAACAGGCCGCCGAACACTGACGCATGCAGCGATAAGGCTATCGGAACTGATGCTGCTCCCGACCCTAGCCCTTGGAGACTGGATGACTTGGGTAGTCGATGCGCGAATTTTCTAGCCATCGCTCCTCTCCTCTCAGAGTGACTCGAGGTGCAAAGAACCTTCTGGGCCAAGCCAGTTGGGCTATATAAGTCGNCATCGCTCCTCTCCTCTCAGAGTGACTCGAGGTGCAAAGAACCTTCTGGGCCAAGCCAGTTGGGCTATATAAGTCGTGGAGTGTGTGTGTGTCGAGAGTCTGGAGTCTTGTACGGCCCCCAGCGCCAGGTGTGTGGCGCCATCAGAACGACACAGGGATCAGCGACGACGAGGGGACAAGCCCCTGGGAGCCGTTTACTTGCATAAGGACTACAGGCTGTTCACAGTAAAGTGAGCACTTTTTGAAGACCTCTCATATGGAATAATAGTAAATAAATATATCTTATTGCAGACCTGAATGTTAATTTTCGAATTCTGTAAAATACATACAATACATTTATTACTTACATGGTAATATTTATTTTAAAAGTTCGCGGAAGGTTAAAAATGGCCGATAGGAAAAAGGTAACTAGTGCCTCAAAAGTTCTCACTTTACCGTGAACAGCTTATACGAACATGTGTGCCTTTGGAAGACCTTCCAATTCTGCCAAAATCTCCTAAGGTCTCGTGAGAGCATCTACTGAGAATGGAGTCGCGATCTGCTGTGTTTAGCGATGAGAGTAGGTTCTACATTCATGCAAGTCATGGCCGTTTACGTGTGTGTGACGTCGACCTGGAGAGCTTTATTTTCCAGAGAGAAATAGCCTTCCAACAAACGGGGTCAACTTCTGGCATCATGGTGTGAGGCGCAGTAAGCTACTATTTCCCGTCCATGACTGGTGTTTGTGGAGCGCCCGTTAAGTATAGCCTGCTACAACAAGCACATTTTTCGAGCCGTTCAGTCGCTGTTCCTTCAAGAGGAAGAAGATGCACTTGACATGCTGTTCGTGGTGTTCGACAACTGCTCTAGTAAGAACGATCCCAAGACATCTCTCACGTTCGACATGATTGGGACACGATGGGGTGACGTCTGGCCCAGTCTGTACGGCCAACTACTGGCCTAGCACAACTGTGACAACAGGTGCAAGAGGCTTGGGACACGATGGGACGACGTCTGGCCCAGTCTATATGCCCAGCAAGTAGTCAAACCATTTTTATTGTGTATTTATCATTTCTATAAATATTTTATAATTTTAAAGGACCTGCAATGATTGTGAAATGTGTAGTTTTTTTTAATACTCTTCAATGTTTACGATATAGATATGATGTAATTATTTATAGGTTTGGTATGGGTTATGTGTGCCCGTATTATTAAATTAACTGTTTTCCTCGTGATTACAAAAGTTTTTAGAACATGAAATAATTTCAAATCACAGTATGCTGATAAAAAAATTCTGAAAATGTATTCGGAAACTTGGAAGGGCGACATTAGATTTTATAATTGGTAACATTTCTTCCCTTGCTGTGACAGCAGCAGTGCCGAAGGCTCACTGATGGCGAATGTCTGAACGCGCTACGAGCGTGTGAGACTGACAGTGGAGAGTGACAGTGAGCTGAGTGTTGTGTTGCGGCGCGGCCTCAGTTTGCATGCGAGAGCAGCAGAGCGCGGTCCTGCCACAACTGCAGATTCCTCGTGGCTTGCGCTCAGGCCAGCGGAACGTTTACATCAGTACACGCTCTGTTTTGCATTTTGCTACACTTGCTCGAAAGAAGTTTCAGTGTGACTGGGATAACATTTGTATAGTCTGCCCACGGTTCCTTCCAACTGTCCTGAAGCCCTGCGTAAGTTCTACTCTCAGGATATTCCTCCGCCTCAAACATACAAAGCATAACTAAGTCGCGCGCACTCACTCTAATTATATTTTGTACAAGAACTATTTCTTGCTGGGCATTATTACCACCGCACCTATTTTCTCCCTGTTTTTGTTCGCATTTATTCAGCATATTAATTATAAATAATATATAATAATGTACAAATGATAACATTTTTGCGAAAAGATTTCACGACCAGTTGTATTTCATAACATTTTGGCTGAGATGCACGTTAGTTATTGGATGTTTTCCGTGTGACGCGTCTGAGGTGTCTGCGCGCGAATCGCAGACGTACAGTATTGAAGCTACCTCATTCTGATTGGCCAGCCAAGTTGGAAAATGTCTTCACACAAAGGCGCGCCGCGTCGCTAGTAAGAAGAAGAAAACTGCTCGTTCGTACGTGGAGTATTGACATCTAGCATGTGCATAAATGTTCTCGCGACATTCGGGTGTCCCTAAATATAACTATAATAGTTCTATTTATTCAAAAATAAGATATTTGTATGTTAACAGTAGTATTATACGCTTGTGATACTCGGCATATTTAAGAAACAACCAAACACGTCATACATGGAGTAATTTTTCAGAAATTTAATCCAAAGATTGTGAAGAAACCATAAATAGACTCTAACCCGTTCAGTTCCCAAAGGTATTGACAAGCTCAAGTGCTGCAGTAGTTAGTTTGTTTTTTGCTGAGCTCTGTACTTGTATCTAGCGAGCTTCTCACGGTCAGTGAACAACACCCTGCGTGTTCGTCTGATGCCAACACTGGCCATTCACAAACAAGAGGTGCAGATTACTCGCGAAGAAGACGCCTGGAACATGGGGCCACTGGTGTTTCTTGTGTGCAGTCGTGAATATCCTTCGTGTGCTGCATGTCATCGATCACGGCGCAGAGTAAGTAACAATACAGAGCTGAAACAGAAGCTTACACAGCGAGCTGCAGCAAAATGACGTCACTGTGCAGCAGCATGTCGGAACGTCGCGCCACTGCGTGAGCCAATCATAGCCTGGCAACCTACTCGCCAGCCAGCAGTAGCCAATAAGACACGAGGCCCCTTCCCAGAGCCGCACGCAGCCAATCAGAGCCTGGCAACCTACTCGCCAGCCGGCAGTAGCCAATAAGACACAGGACCCGTTCCCAGAGCCGCGCGCAGCCAATCAGAGCCTGGCAACCTCTACTCGCCAGCCGGCAGTAGCCAATAAGACACGAGGCCCCTTCCCAGAGCCGCGCGCAGCCAATCAGAGCCTGACAACCTACTCGCCAGCCGGCAGTAGCCAATAAGACACAGGACCCGTTCCCAGAGCCGCGCGCAGCCAATCAGAGCCTGGCAACCTCTACTCGCCAGCCGGCAGTAGCCAATAAGACACGAGGCCCCTTCCCAGAGCCGCGCGCAGCCAATCAGAGCCTGACAACCTACTCGCCAGCCGGCAGTAGCCAATAAGACACGATGCCCGTTCGTAGAGCCCCGCACAGCCAATCAGAGAACGTGTACGCCTGGCGAAAGCTCAGCCAGGTGTAAGAACTTAATCGAGGTTCTTCCCTTCCAGACTAGCTAATCCCGCCTTCCACTACGCAAGAGGGATTTTTCTTCGAAAGTAATTTACACTTTTATTAATGCCATTAAAATAATTACCGTATATAATACTACCATGCAAAATATTGTTCCAGTGCGCACTTTATTTTTCAAACTATCACGCTTTCAAAATGTAAAAATTTTAAACTCTTTTGCAAACAATCAAAACGGTTTGCTATTGGCTAACGTACGTGTGACGTAGTTGTACATGCTTGGTCTCGCCAC
>NQII01008673.1:36731-65302 GCA_002778355.1 Clitarchus hookeri | reverse complement strand
ATCAACTCCAGCAATCTTGCTACATCCATAACTACATGCCAGTCACTATCCAGCCGGTATTCTGGCTAGCATTCTCGCTGCCAACTTAACTACAGCTATTCTGACCAGCTGTGTGTGTATACCCCTGCACACCCTATCAGTGGAGCACTTGGTCGCTAGTCTCCTCTCGTTAGTCGCTAGTCTCCTCTCTCCGCTAGTCTTGCCTCCTTGGGTGCTCTTCTGTGGACAGTAAGGGTGGATCTTAAGGGACGCTATTCGTGAACATTCCAACGGGGACTCTGCGCGCCGGAAATAATCCCGCCCTACCCGATAACCTGGGAAGGAGACACGAGGAGCTTCGGGTGCTGCACCAAGAGAAAGGTCACTGCTCTACGGAAGGCAGCCCAGAATTCCATCTCTCCCCTTCTCAGTATCACCCATTGCTGTACCGAAGGCAGTCAAGAGGGCTAATGTTTTGGTGAGGGTAGCTGGACTGGAAAATAGGCCTAGCCTAGTATCCACAGTACTACAGAGGGGAACAGCACAAGCAGCCACTAAAGCACCATGCCGATTACCTTAGGACCCAGCTTCCTTGCACCCGGGGTGAGAAACAGTATGATTCTCCCAACTGAACAGACTCTAGCCAGGTGGCGCACCAACATATTAAAAACCAATTCGTTTTTTTGTATTAAAAATTGTATTTTTTTTAAAACAATGTGCAATATGTCAATTATTGTAAAAGATTCCAAAGTAGCTGCAGCACCGATCATTTCTCACAACAAATTCTTGGGCAAATTCCTGGACAACTTCCTCTGCATTTAATTGGTCAGATTCACCATGTGTACGTCTAGCAAGAGAATATGGTTTATAGTCTATTCGTGGTTTCTTCACACTTTTTGAATAAAACCTTTGAAAAATCACTCCATGTATGATGTGCTTAGTTGTTTCACTAGCTTTTTATACTTGTGTTAACACAAAAGTACCTAATTTTTAGTTGTTTTCTTATATTATATCTATAAATTATCATATTTCACTTACAATTAATATGAATAATAATAGAGAAAAAAACTTGTGTTGGTAATGCCTAGTAGGAAATAGTTCTTATGCAAAATATTATTACACTGAGTGTGCACAAATGTGGTGCGTGTTCCCTTCAGCGTAATTTTCTAGACTCAGTTAAGCTTTGTTTCCATGAGATGGAGGAATATCCTGAAAGTAGAACTTTAGCAGGGTTTCAGAAAAGTTGGAAGTTACCGTGAATGGGCTACAGGCATGGCTGTGTCAAGGTAGATTGCAGTAAAGCTTTAATCTTCGCTGTGTAGAAATATATCGCTCGACATTTTAAGTACTTGCAGGACAAGTCAAATAAATCCTGAGTTTTCCACGATTTCAGATAATACAGCATCAGCCATTTCCAGTTCCTTTGATAGAATTTGTATTAGAATAGACAATGTACTTATTTAAGTTCCTGGAATATTCTTTTCTGCGACAACATGTACAAAATCCTTATATATATATATATATATAACAAGTAATGCTTTCAGCCACGCATTATCAGTTTCAGGGCAGACAGAAAGCAATTCAGTACTGTCCACGCTCAGTTATTCATTAACCCCCTTCAAAAGGAAATCCTCCATTGATTTGAGAATGTTTGAAGCAGGATTTTCTACAAATCTGTTTCCTAGTGCAGATGTGACTGCATTCAGACTTGTAATACTGGTGCCTGAAAATAATTATAAACAGTTTCAAAATAATGTGTAGAAGAAGCAGTTTTCGTCAAACCTTTAAAGTCATCAACATTTTCATAAGAGAATTGAGGTGTCTGTCACATTTACCGACCTTTCAAAGCAGTCGGATAAGAACATTTGGAAATACTCGTAGTTCCTTTTGCGGTTGCAACAGTTCAGAAGACTGCTTATTGCCACACATTTTGTTTCGTATGTAGCCTGTGGTGACGGTAAAATATGGCTTTTCTTCTGCTGGGTCAAAAATCATGATGCATAATTTTAATCCACAAAGGAACATAAAGTGGCTTATTAAGCTTGAAAGCCATTAGCCTGTTTGCTCCTGTCAGAAACGTCACATAACGTATTGTAGAGTACTGCAATTTGAAACAACAAAGTGGCCGAAATGAAATAGACTTGCAGTTACAAATGTTTTGTAAGTTCTGTTGAAGTTTTACGTTCTTTAACAGTGTCAGTTGTTTCAGTGATCGGAGAATTATATTAATGATCAGCTGAATACAATACAAGATTTCCTTGACTACATCACAAACCTTACAACCATCCTGCAACATAAACTGAAGGTTATGAGCAGCATAGTGGATGCAGAGAGCTATTGGTTCTTTTCTCAAGATACTTGCCACTCATGTTAGCTGCCCCATCGATACCATGCCCATGGCATGATGTCATGTCCAGATGCAAGCTAATTAAAATATCCATTATGGCTTTTTCAATGACTTTAGCATCAGTGGAATCCACCGTGTACAAGCCCACTGATGCTTCCTGTATCTCCAGCTGACGATCAACCCATCGTGCACATGAAACAAGCTGCTGGTTACGACTTTCATCAGAAGTCTCGTCCGCAATAAGGGAAAATATATGGGCATTTTGCACATCACATATATTTTATGAAGACAGGAGTTTCCTGCTAGGCTTATTATTTCATTTATTATGTCATGAGACAGATACTATTTTCCATCTGCAAGTCATTTTCCCATATCTTCATTTTCATTTCACTCAACAGTGACTGATTTAAGTTACTTTCCAAATCACGCTACTAGTGATGTGAGTGTTGATTGTACACTGAATGCGATGGTTTCGTTTCAGTCAGTTCGTGAGGGAGTTGATTCCTATTCTGTTGTACTGGCCAGGATGGTCTGGTATTGAATAGCATCGTTTAACACACAACGCACAGCACTCGACGTTTGTGTACTATGTAATTTGTGCTGGTTGGTAAGTTCTTATAACTATTTTTCCTTTACATTTTGTTTTTATATCTGTTTGCATTACAGTGTAGCAGTGTTGACCTTATCACACCTATGCTTCTCGGCTTCGCAAAATTTTTTTTTGACTAACGTGATGCACAGGGCACGATGCTTGCGCAATATACATAAGCTGTTTAAAGGTTATATTTTTTTAAATATCAGATTGCATCAGCGCGTAGCAGTGACGTCTCTCTTACGCGACTAATGGTTTAAATGTATGTTGCTTCTTAGTAAGTAAAGGAAAACAGTCTTTACAAGTGGCTTAATGTGTATTACACTTTATGTATTATAGTCATACAGGCAGTCCTCTACTTTCATACACAATGTGTTCCTAAATTTGTGTATGAAAGTTGAAATGTATGAAAGTAGAACCCTTATTTTAATGTGATAAATGAGGTTCCGTTCCTAGATGGGGAAAAAAACTTACTAAACAAAAAAAAAATATTCAAAACAATATATTTACACACAAAGAAACAAGATCATGCATCAAAGTTATTTAAAAGTGTTTAAATATATAGCTAATAGTTCAAACAATTGAAAAGACATATTTTACACACACAAACATTTGACTAATTTTTCCAATCTTCAAACAAACTGAGAGCTTTGCATTGAATTATTGCAAGGCTGATAGGGATATTTTTCTGGTGTTGATCGTCTAACCACACTTTTAAAGACCGTTCCATCTCTTCCATCGCTACACCCCGCCGTTTTGAAATTATTTTAGAAGAAAGATTTCCCGAATTTATAACATAGTCCCTTATATTTCCTTTACTTTTTACAATAGAACGCACAGTGGATCGGCTCAGGTTGAAAGACCGTCCTATAGCCGCAAGTGATTTGCTAATTTCCGATTGCGCGATAATGTCTAATTTTGTTTGTACACTATTTACAACATGTTTTCTTTGTTTCTTACACACCGNTGCGATTGGTCCTTGTGATTGTTCGTACTCTCTCATGTCAGCGCGCATTCTAGCTTTTACTAAATTTCTTGGTGTGATAGCAACACTGATATCACTATTATGGCCTGTGGCTGATTCGGTTTATTTTACAAGTACGCTTAGGACTAATTTGACGACTGTATCTTAAATGGTTCAGAAATTACAGCCAACTATGCCTATACATGCGCTTAAGACATACTTGACTATGCAGTCATTTTCGCTGTCGAGGATGATGCCTATGTTTTGAATTTGGTGACTATATCTTAAAGGGTTCGGAAATTACGGCCAACTACGCTTAGTGTATACTTGACCCTGCGGTCATTTTCCTTGTTGGGGGTGATGTCTGTGTTACGAATTTGGCGACTATCTTAAATGGATTGGAAATTACAGCCAACTATGCTTGTAAGTGCATCTAGGGCCTACTTGATGCTGCAGTCATTTCCCTTGTCGGAGGTGGTGTCTATATTATGAATTTGACGGGTGTATCTTAAACAGTTCAGAAATTACAGCAAATTATGTTTATAAGTAGCTTAGGGAATATTTGATCCTGCGGTCCTTTTTTGTTGTCGGGGCAAGAACATGAAGTAAGGACATCTGGTAGGAACGCAACAGCATGAAGTATCGACATCCGGTAGGAAGGAATGCAAGAGCATGAACTGCCAGGACGTCAGGTGAAAGGGATGACAGAAGGGATATGAGAAAACCAAAGTGGAATGATAGAGGATGATGAGAGAGAAGTTGCATGACGGGGGGGCAATGAACACAAACATTCTTCAGCCAAGATGGATGGTGCTGGCTTGGAATGAGAGGATGCTTGTAACTGATTGCACATTCCGGCTGACAGCACAATTTTCAGCTGGATTCACCTGGATTGAGCAAAAGCCAGCCGGATTGTGCAAGACAAATTTTTAGAGGGAAATTCGGGAATTTTTTTGTCAAATTCTGGCAATTTTGGTTGTTTTTGAGGGAAAGAAGGCTAATTCCAAGGGGGAAAATGACATCATCCAAGATGGCTACCACCAGTCCACAGTCCCCCGCCCCTGACTTACAATTCTCTATTTCTAACTACTTTTAGTATATACATTCATATTGTTATTTTAGTATATGGTCATGGTTTTTTCTAACACAGTAAACAAAACTAAAGTTTGTAAACCGTAACCTGAAAATTTTTTTCCTGAAAGAAAACAATAAAAATAATATGCCATATACAGTATTTTTTTAATGTCTTAAAATTTAAATATTAATATTTATTATAATGTACACTTATTGCATCAATCTCAGTCATTTAGTACTTTAGTTTTATGCAGTGATCCAAGCAAAAAATTAAAAGGGATCAATCTTATTATTTTTTTGTGATTCCATGCAGTGACTTTCTGAGGAAAAATATTAAAATTGTGAGTAAATTATTTTTCTTGAAACATGATCTCATAATATGGGTGGGGGTCATCTTATTTTCGGGTGAATATGGTATTATTTTCACATTTTGGTGGGTACGAAAATTTTGAGGTTGACTTGTATTCGGGGTTGACGTATACAGGGAGCGGCAGAAATAACTCCCGAATTTGAACGGCTAATAAAAAATACACAAATGATTCTAGTCAAAATTTTATTAAACCATCTAAAAGAATTATGTTTGCCATTTAGTTTGATTTAATTTTTTTCATTTTCCCTTAATCTTTAAACATAATATTTTTTAAATTTTCACTTAATCTTTAAAAATAATCTTTTTTTAATTGTCACTTAAATTTTAAACATGATCTTTTTTTTAATTNAATTTTCACTTAATCTTTAAAAATAATCTTTTTTTAATTGTCACTTAAATTTTAAACATGATCTTTTTTTTAATTTTCACTTTTTAAAAATAATCTCACTTAAATGCCAACCGTGACATTTCTGAAGCCTCACTCTGAAATTACGCATTACTCTTCTGGTCATCTCTTGTGGAATTTCTGCGATTTCGTGTTGGATAGCAACTTTGAGTTCATCGATTGTTGTCTGTTTGTTTTTGTAGACTCTACTCTTCAGGTAACCCCAGAGAAAGAAGTCACAGGCGGTAAGATCGGGTGAACGAGCTGGCCACGGGATGTCGCCTCGCAGTGAGATTAAACGCCCTGGACACATTTGTCTTAGGACTGCCGTAGATTCTCTTGCTGTGTGAGCGGTGGCACCATCCTGTTGAAACCATACAGCAGGATTTACACGTTCATTCAGTTTCGGCTCCAGGAAGTTGTGTAGCATCTCTACGTAACGATGAGACGTTACTGTAACTGTTCGTCCTTACTCCTCAACAAAATACGGGCCTATTATTCCAAAGTCTGCTACAGCACACCAAACAGTGACACGTTGGCTATGGAGAGGTCGCTCACGAAGTTGCCGAGGATTATTTTCTGCCCAATATCGAAAATTCTGTTTGTTGACGAATCCTGATAAATGAAAATGTGGTTCGTCACTTGAGAGCACAACTGCGTCTGTTGGAAAGTTTTCCAGGATAGCCTGTCAAGATGCAATACGGTTGGCCCAATCACGTTCACTAAGTTCCTGCACAACCATGATTTTGTACGGATGAAAGTGGAGGTCTTGGTGTAAAATTCTTCTCACACTACGATCAGATATTCCCAAGCTGGCAGCGTGCCTACGGGCTGGACGTCTTGGAGATTTGGTAACTGCTTGTTGGAGTAATTGAACGTTCTGTGGAGTTCGAGCGCTGCGAGGTCTACCTGGCGGTGCATTTTTTAAAGCCGAACCTGTGACTCTAAAATTTTTAACCCACAATAGAACGGTTTTCCTGTCAGGGACTGCACCGTGCCGACCTATTCCGAAGCACGTACGAAATAATCTCTGCGTCGTGAATTACAGAATCGCCATTTTTAAAATAGATTTCAAAGACGAACGCACGATGTTCACCACTCCATGCCATGGTGGCGACTGAAATGGCAGCAGTGGTGCTGCACTATGACACAACCCCGGGCCGCCTACCACCACTAGCGCCGAGCCCATGGCGGTGGCAAATTCGGGAGTTATTTCTGCCGCTCCCTGTATTTGGGCAAATACAGAACATTAATCCAGTATATTGCAGAATCAATGCATATACAAACAGAAGCCACCATTTTTGTTTCAAGTCTATCACTTGACTGCCAATAGTAACAAAACATGTATACAATGTTATGCATGCTTAATGTTTTCTGTCTCCACAAATAAGTATTTTTATGAACATAGACTGATATTTTTCTTATTTATATTTTTGTCTTAATTTGAACTTGCGTGGTTTGTTGCATTTCCGTAATTTATTTTTAGTCACTGTAAACTGTACAGTTAAAAATTGTTTTTAATTTTGCTGCATTTCACCCATATCATTGTTTAAACTAAATTCAACTTAAATATAAGCAAAATGCTTTTTTACACATCAGCAGCACATCGTTGAATCAGCATTACAGAACCGGCACATCAGTGATTTGGCAAATCACCATAATTTTGAAAATCAGTAAAGCTGTAACACAAATGCTTTGTATACCATTATTGTTGACTTACAAAAGGTATTTATATATACTGTTTATACATAAATTTTTTTCTCAACCAAATGACAATTTTTTTGGTTCTATAAAACACAGAAATATAAATTTTTATACAGACAAATTCCAGTGTTATTTACTGCAGAACAGGATCTCTACCTATATAAACATAAGAAATTACTTCAAATCAGGGGCTTACCCAGGGGGTGGGCACTACATGCAACCCCCAAAGAAATAGGCTTTTGAACATTTAATAGAACTGCTGATGAGAATAACCCGTAAATTGTTGATTTCATTTATTGGAGTTCAGTTTCTTGAAAATGGAGAGGAATGAAAGAAAAAAACCCCAGTTGATGTGTAGTAGTTATAATTCGCAAACTTAAATTACTATACAATTTTCTGGCTGCAATATTCTGTAAATAAGTAATGCTGTAGTTTTACTTCACTAAGTATTTGCCTGTTTATAAAGTGACAATTTTTCAACGCTATATTTTTCTGCATTTTGTGCTCCCTCCGAAGCAAAACCCTGGGCGCGCCCCTGCTTCGGATTACCTATGTATAATACTAAGATAATAGCCATGAGTTTGGTGCTTGAAATAAAAATCACAAAACAAACATTCTCATTGATCACTTCAATGGACTTAACTGTGGAAGTTGGTGATAAAGTGATGATTAGAATACCAAACATAAAATGCAACCATAACATTTAAATTTAATCCTGAGCCAATGATCAATCTTTGGTATCACAATACCTGAGCAGTCAGCAACTACCAACCACAATATAGTAAATAGGTTCTACTGTATACCAGAAGAATACATGAACAGGAAATATTCAAATAAAATTTTCTTTCTAATTTTCAAAAGACATTGACAAAAAATAATTTTATGCTACTTACGCATTCTGCCGTATTTGCTGGACTGAGTACCTCTTTTCTGAATCTTTTTGTAACATTCCTTCTATCAAACCTCTCAAAGGATTTTCTATTTCAGGTGGGATGGTAAATTCTCCTTTGCCAATATTTTCAAACAATCTGTAAATATTATCTCCTTCGAATGGATACAGCCCTGTAGTAATGTTGTACCTAGGAGTACAAAAAATAACCCGTGCAATTATATTCCTACTGTGTGCAAAATTACACAAATACTTAGCCTAAGATTTCAAATTAAAATTCTCTATTCAAATGCTATGGTAAGGACTAAATGGAACAATGCTTACAACGTAACACCACAGCTCCAAATGTCAACCTTGAACCCAGAGAACTTCTCATGGCCATTCGCGATCTCCGGTGGCTGGAATGCAGGCGAACCTTGACCTGAAGTACAAGTGTCATCTTCCGCAAACATGTCCAGAGCCTGAAACACCATTTCTGTATTGCAATCTCAAAAATATAATATTTCATTTGGAGGAATGTAAGCATAACCTAGCCAACACAAACAAATCTCCACGAGTATAAATTCAATATTGCTATAAAAAGAGAAACACAAACTCATTGTGACTGCTTCTGATTAACTGTTCACAAACTACAGACTTCAGCATTACTGTGGACACTGGCAAAAGCATTAATTAAAAGTTAAAGCAAATATACAGAGCACAGGAAGATGGCACAAACGTACTTAAAGCCTATATGATTTACTGAATTTTCTTCTCTTCCATAATTAGAAAACAATTTCAGACTTGCTGCACAGTATTTTCCTGTGGAGTGCAAAACACAACCAATGATATTTTCTATTTAGATGATTGAGACAGAGTGGAAGACACACTTTGTGCTGGACTCGCGAGGTCTGATCGTCTAGACACAATGAGAATGATCAGCAAATTGAATTTGAATTGGTTCATCCCAGGATTTGGGCATGAGAAAAGCATGCGCCAAGATGGTTCCAACGACTGAGCACAAAGGGATGGCTGTGTGTTATGATGATCTGAACTACCATGAAGAGGACCCAGAATTCTTAAACCAATTGAACACAGTTGATGAAACATGAGTGTATGACCCAGAAAAAACACTGCAGTTAGAAGTGGCAAGCTGAAAACTTTCCACATCCCAAGAAAATGAGAATTAGCAAACTGAAAATCAAATTAATGCTCTTATTTTTTGGTAACCTGGGTGTTGTGCACACAGAATTTGTGTTTCAAGGACAACTGTCAATCAACGAACATTCTATCGGGAAGTCCCTTCACAGACTCAGAAAGAGGGTGGCACTTGGATGTTGTACCAAACTCTCCCAGCTCTGCTATGCAAATGGAAAAAACACCTCCGTCAGTGTGTCACCACCCAAGGGGACTACTTTGAAGACGATAAGCTTGCTGTATTAAATTAATAATAAATTACATGTTAAAAAAATTAGATTCAATACTTTTCAACCAAACCTCGTACTTAGGTAAAATTGTAAAAAGATTACCAGGTAATTTGTACTCGGAACAAATTTGGTGAAAATGATTTTAAAAATGTTAATTTAGAAAAATTAAGTAATGCGTTGAGAACAAAACTCTACATCATTGTTAACATAAACTCAGGAATGTTTTATAAATTTAGGTAAACTAAATGTCCAAGTGTTCACCACTGTCAAAAGATCCATTCAAACACAAGAAAAATTTGCTGTTGACAATCATAATAAGATTAGTTATAATTAATAAAAACCTCACACACACATGCCTGCATGCACGCACGCACACAAATGCACACACACGTGCACAAGTTTATTTTAAAAAAATTTACACACATTCTTCAACAAGCACTTGAATACATTGTGTTGCCACAAACTGTTAAGGGAAATTTCTATTAAAATTTTTTTAATGCCTCAAGGTCAGATTTGGCAGCAAGGAAGCATTGTAACGAGCTCTCCTAAGGCTGCACTACGCATTCATGGGTAGTGAAATTCCTCGCATATTAAATCTGTAATGATAGGATATTATTAAGCGCGATGCACGCCAACAGATTGAACTACGGATGCCAATTTGTACTAGTCTCTTTACAGCGCAAGAAACCCCTAAAAATGCTGCTTTTAACCATTTCCAATAATATTTTATTTTTGAATATATTTAATAGCATAACAGTAAAAAGTGCAGCTGTAGATAGCAGTTTTTTTTACCTTTCCTGGGAAAAATTCTATTACCAGACCGTTTATTTACAGAGATATGCATATATGCGCAAACACGGATTTTACAGACAATATTATTATGGAGCTAAATTTTCAGCAACAACCGGTATAGTACAAATGGAAGAACAGAAGAACAGAAGCAGGGTGCAATGAGCAATGTTAAACTAACAAGATCAGTGAGCGATGTATCTGGCTGGTGGTCACTTGTGAACACGGTAGAGGGACAACTTCAGTGACAGTAACGTAGCCAGACATGCAAGTAGCACCAGTACCAAGTAGGATAAAGCTTATTAGCTTTGAATACTAATATACTGCATGATTCTGACAGAGAATATTTGCTACATGAAGCAGACGAACCAGTAGTGAGCTCAAATTCTGCACTTTGTCCAGAAATTGTAATTAAAGTTTGTGGTGGGAAAGCTCCAGCACTTTTGGATAGCAGAGAGTAGAAATCAGTTGAATAAGTGACAATTTGGTAACACAAATCAAACGCAGTGGAAGCAAATTACCTTATCTTCCAGTACATAGGATTAAGATGATTGGAGTGACTTCAAGGGTAAACCCTATTGTGAATAGGCAAACTGTAGTTAACAATGAGAGAATTGGTCGGCCTAAAACAGCAACAGTATTAATTATGGAAAACCTTGCGAAGCCATTGATTCTNTTAACAATGAGAGAATTGGTCGGCCTAAAACAGCAACAGTATTAATTATGGAAAACCTTGCGAAGCCATTGATTCTTGGTACAGATTTCTTGAAGGAGAACAAAATTATACTTTGGTGGTTGGTTAATTACACCAAAGATGGCACTAGGAAAGTTATTATGTCTAATAAGTGGCAAATTACAGAGAGTTTTGTGGATTTTCTCAGGAAGGAGTGTTCCATATACCAGTTTTCAGACACCTGTTCATACAGTTTCAATGCCAGTTAAAGATATTACACACACCACAGCAGCTGTGAGTTTCCTTTCTGACAAGCAGCAGAGAGCTATACGACATGCTTACCAGATATCAAGTAGTATTTTCAGATGTGCCAGGCTTGAACAAGAGTTATAAGGCTAAGATCAGAGTGACTGAAGGAGAACCTTTTCATGCAAACTTGTACGCAGTACCAGTCAAGTATTTGCCAGCAATGCAGGAATACTTACAGTTAATGCTGGATTGGCAGGTAATTAAAAGGCAAGCAAGCCCCTACTCTTCACCTATGGTATGTGCACTTAAGAAAGACGTCACCGTCACTGTGTTTAGACGCTAGAGTATTAATAAGATTGCAGGAAAGGATCACAAAGGGTCAGTACAAATTAGCAAAACTCTGTCTCTTTATTAAGGTGTTCAATTTTTAACCACACTTGACCAATGGATATTGGCAAATACCTTTGGAAATATTTGCAATTTACAGTATGTTTTCCAAGCAGTTGGACAGTTTGGACTGAGTAACGTTGTGGCAGAGTTTACTCGTTGTTTAGACATTACTTTAGAAGCCTATAAAATTTTTGCCAGACCTTATGTGGTCAATATTCTAATAATGTCAGATACTTTTAGCGAGCACTTACAGCACGTCAGGGGAGACTTCCCCCTCTATGCAGCCTACTCCAGCCACCCCTCACTTGCCACGTCTCTCAAGGGTATTTATTCTTATGCACGCCCTCCAGATGGAGCAGTTCGTGAGCAGTTCTGACTAGAGCATCATCTGCTACTCTCGTTATCTCGCCACGCTTGCCATCAGCAGCAGCAGCAGTCAGACTTGGCGTATAACGTTAATATTGTCAGAACTTGTGTTTTTCAACACACTAGGCAGAAGCTCTTGTCGCGAAACCTTCTCCTTGCTTCGAGTGTTGGCCACATGCCTCATCCATGCGGGCGTAGCTGTACCAGGGTCGCTCTTGCCCTGAAACTCGATCACTTTTCTTGCTGCCGCCATGCAGCAAACAGCTTGGCAAACTTGGTCCCTCGTCCATCAGACGTTAGTGGGCACAGGTCGGAGACATAGGTATTGTAAATTCCTACTGACGGAATAAAACATGCATCTACCAGTTAACTTCTTTTTGGTCTGATCATTCGCTTTTGCTTTTTACTCCCTTACCATCTTTGAGTCTGTGTGCATATCCACTTATCTAATTCTTGGTGCATGCATGATCACAGTGATAAGAGTTTTGAACCAAAGTTCCCACTGAAGGGCACTCCCACCTTTTGTCAGTGTTTCATTAGCTAGTCATCAGTTGGTAATGTTGCTCGCTAGCGCCACTGTGACAAGGGAGGAGAGAACATTTCTCTGAAGCTCCCAAGGCTTGAGGAGAACAAATACGTTAAGTCACTACGACTCTCAGGCTACAAGCTGGTCACGCCGCTCACCGAAAGCTATGGGGTCCTAACGTGGGGAGTGCTGTGAACCCAGAGAGGCAGTTGACGTCTGTAGCTGGCAACACAGCTAACTCAACTTCCCACCAAGGGGAATAAGGGGGCCCTCTATCCAAGTCGCTATAGGCCCGAGCACCTTCCCTCGTGAAGCGCATGCTCCTGCGTCGAATGAGCGATAGGACTGTGGCAGGGGCTCACCCCAAGACTACAGCACCAGGAAGAGTAGTTTCCTTCCTGGAAGGACCACGCCAGATCCTGTCCTCCCCCGCACTGCAACGTAATTTTAGACCACCTTCACAGTTGTGCCTGCGCCTCCAAGACATCCAATAAATCCTTTAAATAGAAATAATACCATTTATTCTTTTATTGTTATTCTCTGAATTTGACGTAGCATTACTGATGTAGCCTAGTTATGTTCCCACAGCTATTTTTCCTAAAAACCCCATCACAGAGCAGGCCGGAAAAAAACCAATAAGATCGCAAGGGCCCAGACTACACAATCTTTTGAACCAGAGCCTAACACCCCCAGGGTGTACACACAAGAGCGAGAAGAAGCTGCTATTTTACGATGGGCCACGTGCGTCCCCGCAAACAGCTAGAGCTCAGTGTCCGTTGCTTCAACGTCAAAAGACACCTGGTATAGCATACCCAAACCATTGTCGCACTCTTTCATCCACGTTCCCGAAGCGAGCTTTACCAGCAGTCACGTGGCGTACTGGCGCGCCAGTAATAAGGCAGTTCTCATTCAGCACCACTCGGCAGACTTCCTCAGATACTGTCCCTGTCAGTACTCATTCGAGGACACCCATCTGCCCGGCTCCACCATCCTCAGTTCGGAAGGTTATTGAACTGCCAACCAAGACCTCAGGATCCCGAAAGTAAGAAGGTAATAATCGTAAGAAGGTAATAATCCTCATTAAGGAGACTCAGTTTCCGTAGTCTCTAGAGGGATACTGGGCCTGTACACTTTCCTGTTACCACGTTGAGTGTATTAGGCATCAAACTATGTAACTTTTGGAAGTAATTTAGCACCAGTGCATAAGAAATAACACAGCAGCAGGGGCAGATCCAAAAATTAAGCTAAGGGGACTTGAACCCCTCCGTAAGCGCTTGACATTATAATCAATTAAAATGTGATTATTCTTGAGAAAAGTAAAACTTTAATAACACAGTATTTACAATGTGACTATATTGGCAGGAAGTTTAAAATGTTTTCAGATGTCTATTTAAGTACTGGCACTTATTTTAAGCAAAAAACTTTATTATTATTGATAACTAAGTAGTTTGAACATAAGGCACAATGCTACACCCCTCAAAAGTCCCCTCCTTAGTCCTTAATGGGTCTCTTATCCACCACTGCGTAGCAGGCAGGTCCAAATACCATACTTGTTTTTATTGCCTACACTTAAAGGAAACAAATTTATGCAGTGTGTTAAATGGCAATTTATTTTGTTATCATAATATGTACAACAAATATTACCCAAAAAATTGCTGGCCATTTTTATTTTGGGCAAAACAAATAATCAAAATAAGGCATGGTACGCACACACATAAACACTGTTTTTAGCATACTTTTGAAAGGAAAGAAAGACTTATATCACTTTCCTGTCTGTGTGTGTATGTGCATGTGTGTTTCCCCCCCCCCCTTCAATTTTTGAACATGTGAACCAAATTTTACCAAACTTGGTACACACACAGTACTAAGTAGGGACACCTGTATTTTATAACTTTCAACCACTCCAGACACTTACTTACAAAATGGCGACCATTTAAATTTTTTGGATTATATGTCATCTTGGAAACCAATCAACTTATTTAAAACAAATTTTGTATGCTGACAGTGCAGGTGTAAGCATTGAATTCAGAGGTAAATATTGTTGTTGGTCTGACATTCTGNTTGAATTCAGAGGTAAATATTGTTGTTGGTCTGACATTCTGAAAGTCAATGCCACACGAATAAATAAAGCTTTTACGTTATATCTTGAAAACTAATCAACCAATTTTGCCAAATTTGGCACGTAAGTAATACTACAATAGCCCAGGTAAATATAAGTAACTAAACTTTAATAGGCACTTATTTTCAAAATGGCAGGTATACAAATATTTTAGGTTTATTTGGTATAACTATCATACCGTTTAACCAATTTTAAACAAATTTTGTACGCCTACAGTGAGTAAGTGAAGAGATTTGGGCGGCACTTAATAGCGAGGTTTTGAGAGCTGATGAGGGTGAGTGATGTGAGTATGGAGTGGTGCCAGAATGAAAGGGTGGGGGAAACGGGAGATCCCTGAGAAAACCTGCCAACCAACGGCATCTCCCAGCAGGATTCCCACATGCAAAAATCCTGTGACCCGGCTGGGGACTGAACCTGGTTCGCCTTGGTGGGAGGCGAGCAGGCTAACCGCTCAGCCACCATGGCCCCTGTACGCTTACAGTAACTATTATAAGCATTTATAAGCATCATATAATAATAAAAAACTTTTACCTGCCATTTTGTAAGATAGCACTACATGCATTAATAAAGTTTTTGTGTAATATCTCTGGAAACAATTGACAGATTCCTACCAAATTTGGCAAACAAGTAGTATTGCAAAAGTTCATACGTACAAATATGTTTCAAGTATGTCAAACTTGTATTTTCAAAATGGCAGCCATATAGATATTTTAGGTCTGTATGTTAAATCGTTGACACCATGTAATTAATACCAATGAAAATTTCAATACTGGCTGTATATATTACAATCATCAAATGTGTCCACACAAAATCTCTTGTCCACCATTTTGTAAAATAGTATTATATAACAAATTAGAACTACCTGATATCTTCGAAAAAACAACTAATTTTTACTACATTTGGCAATGAAGTAGAACTATGGCAGGCCATGTAAACATATAAACTTTGAGAGCGTCAGACACTTATATTTTCAAAATGGCAGCCATATAAACATTTAAGCTTAACATTTATTATCTACAAAATTACTAAACAAACTTCAACTTAACTTTGTATGCTGACAGTATCAATTATATCCATCAAAATTGTCTATGTAAAGCCCTATTTCTCCACCATTTTGAATGACAGCCCCACATGAAATAATACAGTTTTTATGCTGTATCTCAGGAACCAATATACCGAATTCTTTCAAATTTTTTGAAAAGGTTGAACAGTAGGCCATATTAATTTATATGTTTTAAGTGTGTATGTCTCTTATTTTCTGAACAGTGTCTATACAAACATTTTTGTTTAGTGTCCTATATCTACAAAACTATGAAACAGATTTAAATTTAACTTCGTAAAATGTATCTATTACAATCATGGAACTTGCTAATACTTAACTTATTGTCCTCCATTTATGAAAATCGTCACATGAACAATGGAGGTTTTATGCCATATCTCGAAGAACAATTAACAAAATTTCATGCAAGTATTACTACAGTAGGGTATGTAAATTAACATGTGTTATGTGCGTCAAGCATGTTTTAATGGGGTTTATATAAATAATTTAGATTAATTTGTTATATCTACAAAATGCTTCAAACAAAATTCAACCAAATTTCATATACAAACAGTATTAAATAGAAGCATAATTTATGTATACAGAGATCCTATTTCGCCAGATTTTTTTTACAAAGTAGTGTCAGGTAAGTAAAATGAACATTTTGACATATTTCCAGAATAATTCAACTAATTTGAACAAAATTTTGCACATCTACAGAAGGCCATGTAAAGTTGCATGATTTAAATGGGGTCAGTCACTGATTTTTACAATGGTGGCCATATTAATATTTTCATATGTTTGGCATATCTGTCTAACAATTTAACCAAATTCAACCAAACTTTTTATTCTGACAGTATCTATTAGATGCACAATATAAAGAACATTTTTTAAGGCAGTTTTGTAAAATAGGACAGATTAAGAAAAATAAGGTTTTTTATGCTCTATCTTGGGGTACCAATCAACCAATTTCCACCAAATTTTTCATACAATTAGCATTATGGTAGTCCACGTAAACTTATGTTTTTTTGGTGGCTCAAACACTTATTCTCAAAAAGATGACCATGTAAATATTTCAGGTTAGTGAACCCTAATAATTCAAAACAGTAGACTGATTACATCCGAAGTTGATGCTCCGAATCCTACCTCCGCGATTCAGTTGACTGCAAGATAGCTTAATTTTACGAGTTTTCCTGAATTTGAATCCCGGGTTAAATCACTTTTGTATTTTCATTGTGTTGGTACCGTTTCACATGCTTCCGGTTTCATCTATAATGATATTGTTGTCAACGAGATATAAACACCTACCAACCGTCTATACTTTTAAGAACTTCACTATAATTTATTTGTACTCCTGTAGAGGAAAGTCAGCTCATTTATTAACAGTAACTTCTTGTTTTATATTAATCTTTCTATGTTCTGTCATATTACACACAGGCCATGTACGAATGGGCAGATTTCGTTAACAAAACGGTTACGTGAACAATTTTGTATACAAAAATAGTGAACCTATCGCAACCATCGCTGAACAAGCGACAACCAAGGCTTACAAAGTTGAATCTACTAACTAAACTTCAAATTACTACAATTAACAAAACGTCAATCCAAACATGGTCTCAATCAAATATAAAACACTACAAATAGTAATAATTTTATAACACACCTCTAATTGTAGAAGCTTCATAAAGCCCTGCATCGCACAAAAAGCAAAACCAATTGCTGCAAGTGTAGACTGAAGAGATCCGCCTCACCTTCACTGCCTGAATGTCCCACCACGTAAAATTATTGCGCTGTTACGTTGTTTACAAAATACACTCACTAACACGTGTATCAGAAAGAAGACAAAGGAAGTCGGGAGCATGGGGTGTGGGGGTGGACACTCAATAGTATATTGCTGAACCTGCGTTGTAGTTCTGTATGCAGCCACCAAGCGCCAGTAGTGAAGTAAAAAACTGATGACCTGTTTGTTTGTGGGTTTTTTGAGAAATGGCGCATTTACTAGTGAAAAACTTCAGATCAACAGTGAAATCAAGAGAGTGGTAGTTTTAATTTTGTAATATTCTTAAAAGTTAAAGCTGTAAAGAGTGAAAATGTACTGTTATTTAATGGAATTCAAATGAAGAAACCACGGGTCATGTTTTAAAGTGCTGTGTTCCGGGTTGTACTGATACGGAATCATCACAACATCGCTTTCCTGTTGAAGACGTCTTTAATACTTGGCTTACAAGGATACACAATGAGAAACTGGAAAGCAAACATCCTTTAGACGTTTACAAGCTATTTTATGTTTGTGGCAGACACTTTTTACCAGTATTCACAATGCCAGGCTCCAAGAAACTCCAACATTATTCTCTTCCTACAGTGGAGTTACCTGGTAAGTAGACTACGATTGTGGTAAAGTTATTTATGATGTGTGTAAAGTTTTAATAGGCTACGGTTGTTTAGGTAAAGGAAGTTAACAGTGAAATTTATTTCCTAGTTAGTACACGTGGGTAGACCCCATCGTGTACTAGGTTATATTCGTGTCAGAAGAGATACTTTAACACTTTAAATCAATGGTTAGGTTGCCAGTTTTTTTTATAAGAGCCTGTTCACGAAATAAAAAAAATCATATGATTCGGTAATGTAGATAAGGCATAGAAACAACCTATAAAATACATTAACAATAACAAATTTAATATAAATAATTTTTCAACAAACTGGGATAGCTTATTTGATGTATGTGTGTGTGTTTGGACAACAGTGTCTTTTAACACTTGATCTTAAGTTGTACATAGAGTCCGTATCAGATATAATTGTAGGTATTCCACACAAATTACCTGCTTCATACATTTTTGTCAGATCTAGGCCTATGTTGAAGTAGGTAAACTCTTATGTGACTGTGGACTTGTATTCCACAGTTTTACTGGCCACGTTTCATAGCATGTGGTGCAAATAATGCAACCATGCAATTGTTTCCACACTATTACTTACTACAGATACGTATCATTTTTCTTAAATTTGTTCCTTGTTTTTTTTAGAGGTACTCACAAACTGCACAATTAATTACTATAAAATCTGTAAGAAATATCAAGAAAAAGCGTAATCAAATCTATTAGGAAGTGAAATTTGTTTTTAAAAAAATCTTAATTGTCTAGGTCACTATGTTTTCGAAAGATGGCAAAATTTTTTTACATCTATTTTAACTCAAACTTCATGCTTGTTGACTCTTCAACCCAGTTTTTAAATTTCCTATTTAGCCTGTTTTTTCTACTTTCCTTCAATCTGAGTTTATATAATTCTGAATTTTGTCGTAAAAGTGAGTTGGAAATGCAGGCCTATTGGTGAATTATTTGAAAATTATTGTGAAGCCAATTAAATGCAATGTTTAAGTTAATAGTTACACTAAACTACTTGGTTTTAAAGATTACATAGTCCTACATTTTCAGGCATCAGAAATGTTAGTGTTATGATGTTTACAGGTTTCAATAAAGTACAGACAGAAGAGAAGTCATTCTTGTTCCCTTCACACAGCGCGCAGGATGTTGGACAGTGTAAGTAGGCCTAGTTCAGTTTTTATTTCTCACAGGAAGTAGGTATGCCAAACTTTTCTACAGCAGAAAA
Source organism: Clitarchus hookeri (assembly GCA_002778355.1). NCBI lineage: Eukaryota > Metazoa > Arthropoda > Insecta > Phasmatodea > Phasmatidae > Clitarchus > Clitarchus hookeri. Next base: position 45,838 of record NQII01008673.1, on the reverse strand, counting down.
ATTGGATTGAACATTCAAAAAGCTAAAATTTTGTGGCAGAAAAATAAATTAAACAATAGAGAGGCGTCAGCTAGAAAATACCCAACAAATTATTTATTGGTTATAGGTATTTCATTTTGCGTTTACAAGTAGGCTACACTATCTTAATAATGGTTTCACGTGTTGTGTGGTTCTATGAAAATTGCAGTCATGGTATCATTACCTTGTTGAATGCTTTATTTTAGGTGAATGCCTGTCGTTTGGGTGACAAACCAACCTAACTTAAATCAGCTAAATAGGTACAATAACATGAGTTCATGAGAAGTAACATGACTTATCAGCAGAATTGTTTAGAATTTGTCACAGTCTCACATTTGCACTTACAGACACTAATAATGCATCATACACCGTACACACTTATTGAAAACCATTTCCCTTCATATTTTCCCCTAAAAACAACACAATTATAATATGCACATATAATTAATTGTGTCTGAGTAATATTGTTAAAAAACAATTATATCAACCTTAAGTTGTGTTTGCGAGGTATGGTAAAATTGATAAATCATAATTACTGGAAGTGATTGGCAAAAACAACTCATCCTAAAACATAATCATGATTAACCATTGCCATAATTAATTTAAAGAATTTCAAATCACAGGAATTCTATGCAAAGAATGTATTATGTTAAATTTCCAACATGGCATGTATGGTAAACCGTAAGTTTCCACCTACATGCATTAAAAATAAAGGTTTTAAAAATGCAGTATTCACACACGTTAGCTTCAGCAAAAAGTTAACATGTTTTTGGATGTAGCATAATTCTTTGTCTTATAGAATGTTTTTCTTTATAACCATTGGATCTGTTAGATGACAAAATTTGTAATAGCAACCCTTTTCAAAACAATGTGATAGATTTTGTCTCTGATATATAATAGCTGTGAAAATATTTGTTGTACGTTGCATGTTTTGGTGTTATTGACAGATAAAGTTACTGTCCTATGTTTGCAGGCACTTAATTATCTGAGACTGAAATGCATAGAAAGTGAAATNAGCTAAAGAAAGTGAAATCAACATTGCACCAGACAGTGCAAGTACAGAATGCCCAACACAAGCCACCCAGTCAGTTGTATTGGATGATACTTCACAGCCAGCACAGTCTTACAGTTTGTACAACACAGGCACAGGAACAACCTATTCTGACTTAATCTGTACGAGTTTCGTGTCAGTGGAAAACTTTCATTTACTTTTCATATTCTGTTTTATAGATTACATTTTCATAAATTAATAATGTTATGATATACATCATGACATTATTAAATACTTAAAAAATTGTGAAATAAGTGTATTCGATTCTAGGGTAAATTAATTCAGTGTCGCAGCTTTTCCATTTTATAGTGAAATTACCTTAAAAATGTGTGGTTTTTGGCACTATTATGAACGTAGAATTAAATTAAAGCACAAAGAGTTGCAATTTTTTTTTACAGAATTATTCCCTATATTGTGTAGTTTATATTCGGGTTAGAATGTCCCGGTTAACGTTTGTGATTTTTTTTACACAATTACTTATTTTCTGGTCAGGATTATGTGCAATGGAAAAGAAAGGCGCTTATTCCTGTGGTCGTTAGGCCCGAGGGCGAGTGCCACTCTACTGCAAACTTGCAATACCAGCTTCACTGTTGTTGGTGACCTATGTGAAAGTATGATAAGTGGGTAAAAATATTGCATGATATAAATAGGCAATGTTCAGAAGCAATCAAAAACACTTTTATTTTGTCAGAAAATGTTCTTTAATTTAGAGAAGCGACCCTAAATATTTACCAAATCAAGTACCTATACTGCGATATTTGGTGAAGAATAAGGTTTATGCAATCTTTTTAGTACAAATTAGACCTCAAATGAGATTCAAGGTTATCGAAATTAACTTTCAAATAGCGGCGTTCAGTTTGCTTGCTTTGTAAATAAAAAAAAAGTAAGAGTAGGTAAAAATTCAAGGTAGCAAATTTTGACAGGGCAACATTGAAATTTATATTTTTGTTGATGTTAAATACATGTAATATTCAAGCATTATTTTGGAATAAGACCAAGAGAATACGTTTAAATAAATTACTGTTAAGTGCATACAAACCCCGTAGGTAGCACCACAAACAAATTTAAAGAACAAATTATTTAATCCACTATGTACAGGTCAGCCTCAGATGTTATAAAACAGAAATCAAAACTGGCCAAATATTGCGTGTGCAAATCAAGCTTTTATGGGGGCACACACCAATAAACACAGCGGAAGTTTTTAAAACCCTTGGACTCAAAATGATATCCTTTTTGCATAGCTGTTACAATTTGTATGCCTCTTTCATTTTTAAACATTAAAGTGTTGTGCAAGTAAACAAAACAAGTTTTTATAAGGTTTGTGTTTTTAAACTTTTACTTCAAAAAATTAAATTTTTTTATTCAAGTGCAGCATATTGCTACAGATAAATTTCTTCTTTTGTTAACATTTCTTTTGCAGATAATTTTTGCATTGAGTTTGCATATCTTATTAATGTTTTTGGTAATTATTAAGATTAGGAGAAAATTGTAAATAATAAAAAAAATTCACAAAAATGGTATTTTTGCATAGTACTAATGTTACTTAATCATTAACCAAAAGAAATGAAGTTTATGAATTAGGCATACATCCTGAAGTGTGTCCTAGTGGAGAGGGCTATGAAGACCAGGGAAATTGTGAGGTAAACTCACTAAAGATACACCCACAGAAAACATGAAAACACCTCAATTTAACATTTGTCCACCCAATTTCTTAATATGTACCCATCTAACCTAACTGAACCTAACCCCACCATGATTGAATCACTATTTTACATTTTTAATCCAGCCTAGAATTGTAGGGTTTTAATATAACCTACGATTGTAGTGTTTTAATATAACCTAGGATTTAACTGTTTTATCTAACCTAGGATTTCAATGAAAACTTACAATTTTAATGCAACCTACAATTTTATTCTAACCTAGGATTTTTTGGTTTTAATCTAACCAATCATACGTTAGGTAAAAATGTAAAATAGCGACTTCAAAATTGTGGGGTTATCTAGGTTAGTTTAGATGGGTACATATTCAAAAATTTTGTGGACAAATGTTCATTACATCTATCACCACAAGTCAATAAAATCTCTGCGACTCACCTAAGAGCAGGGTGGATACACATTTTTGGCCACCATGAGGAAATTTTGTATCCTTACAGTTATGTTGGGCTACCTCCGGCCAAAAGACTTTTGAAACTGCACACAACCTTCTGATATTTCTTACCGACATGTGATCGCCTTACTCGGAGAAAACGAAAAAATTTGCTGTCTTACGTGAACTCTAAAACTGTGGCACATTGACCACACTTCATTTACCATGCAACAACTCCATGATCTAATAAAAATTCTAACAAAATGCCAGGACCGTGTAATTTCACCAAATGTAACGTCAAGATAAAGATGCCACATGCCAATTCACAACGCCAGAAGCACTCGTACTTGGACACTCCGGTTAAATTCTACCTACACAACTGCTGATCAGATAACCATTCTCACACAACCAGCCGCCTCTCATGAAATCTCACGAGTTACTAACTACTTCAACGCTAAAACAATTTCACCACAAATTTATTTTGTTGCTCATTTGTTTCAACTCCAATATAGACACCATTGTAATATTCAGTCAATGCCGGCCTCCCTTGGTGTTTACATTTGGATCTTAGTTTTGTACATTTTTAACATTTCCCAACAACATTTAAAACACAAACTTTTAATTAAAACAACCAGTTTTGTTAGTTTTGGACAGTTTCCGAGGGCACCTGGTGCAGCCTGTCAAGAAACTGTTAAATGAAGGAAAAACTGAGATGGTTGTTATTCCAGGTGGCTTTATGTATGGTCTGTTTCATATAAGTTGGCGAAATTTTGACAGTCCGTGAGTGGCAACTTAATGTATTTGAAACAAACAACGTGCCATTTACAAAACCCTGTATCAGCTGATGCATGAAAGTACGAAAATTAATATTATGTTGGCTATTCTGACTGCACTGCCTACGCACATCAGACAAGCAGAAAATACGTGGATAAGAAAGAGTTCCTAAATTAATTAATACATTTTGTGGTCATAAAACAGCGGTTTATAGTGTTAGAAACTAAATTTTGTGTTAAAGTAGAAATGTATAGGTGTTCAAAATTAAAGGCACATTAAAACAATCCGTATCCAAATGAAACAAAATTTCAAAACCTATTTTCACTTCTCATCACCCCTCTCCAACCATGCTTTGCATACGTTGTAATGATGCAATATTCTTAATTTTTCGGGACACGGGTGTGAAATTCTTTTGTGTTTATGAAGCTTGGAAAGCTTTGTAATATTTTTATCGGGTTTGAAGTTTAAAGCAGTGGTGGCTTGTTTTCCGTGATAGTTTGTTTATCCGGCAGACGTGTGCTGTTGTAGGTCATCAGGCGGACGTCTGCTGTTTACGTTTTATCAGGAGTCCGTTTACCGTTTCGTTTCGAAAGTTGTTTTGTTAAGCGTCAGCATTAATTAGATTAGTTCAGGCGACGTCGACAAGTTTTAGTTCCTCCGGCGCCGTTTTGTTGTACGAGAGGTTCGTTTATGTTGACGGCGCAGTATTAGTTCTTGCGGCGTAGTGTCGATAACGAGTGGAGAGTGTGCATGACCAGGCCCTTATCTCAGGAGAGGGGGGTGAGAGGCAGAACAAAAGATGCATCTGTCTGTCGCCCTTCAAGCAGTTTCGTCAGTCATCGGAAGGAGTGCTTCAGAGTCAGTCGGCGGTGAGGGCCGTTAGAGCAGTTTCTTCAATACTTCACTTCGGGTCAGTCGTCAGAGTCATCGTACAATGGTCGTCTAGGTCACGTCGGGCGTGACGCTAAGCCCCCACATCGGCCACTAGACTTTATTAATTTAATTCTCTGCCGGTGTGGGAGGTTGACGCATTTTATATTTATTTCGCTGCAACTTTAGAGACATTAAATATCTGTAAATGACTGTGGCGCTGGTCTATACTNGTGAGGGCCGTTAGAGCAGTTTCTTCAATACTTCACTTCGGGTCAGTCGTCAGAGTCATCGTACAATGGTCGTCTAGGTCACGTCGGGCGTGACGCTAAGCCCCCACATCGGCCACTAGACTTTATTAATTTAATTCTCTGCCGGTGTGGGAGGTTTACGCATTTTATATTTATTTCGCTGCAACTTTAGAGACATTAAATATCTGTAAATGACTGTGGCGCTGGTCTATACTTTTATATTTATCTGTGAGAGGTTAGTACTCTGCATACCAGCAATTCGTATGTGAACTGTGAAACTACAATAGTTAAATAAACACATATAACAAAATACTCTGGAACTTCTTTCTTAATTAATCGGCGTCCATTCACTGAGTCTCGTGTTTCTACCTATGAGCTAGTTGTGGCAAAGTAACATTCGACAGAGTGTAAGCCGACGAACGTTACAAAATGGCACCTAACTGTGGGGCTGCAATTTTATAAATATGGCTTAACGAGCCGCGGCAACGTTACAACGTGCCTGATATTAATTCCAAAAGCATACAGAAATATTGCATAATATTGTTGAATTATTTTTTCTAATAATTTGACAAAATATATTTCAAATTTGTGATGTTCCTAGCCAGTAATAGAAGAACAGTAAACTTAAAANGATGTTCCTAGCCAGTAATAGAAGAACAGTAAACTTAAAAAAATCTCGCCAACTTACATGAAACAGACCATAGACTCTGCAGCAATTGGACATGTACATCAACAAGTCTTTTAAAGACAATCTGCACCATTTGTACATGCGCCAACAGGAAGAGTGAAACGGCCGTCCCTAGAACAAATATGCGAGTGTGTTGCAACGAGCTGGTCCCTCATCTCTGATGAATTCATTTCTAAAAGTTTTAAGAAGACAGGAATAACAAATTCGCTTGATGGAATATAGAAGACGACATGTGGTAGAGTGATGGCGATGTTTCAACAAGCAGCAGCCATGATGTAAGTGGCCATTCTGATTCTTCAGAAGATGATGATGATGACGAATACGACGTGTAAATATGGCAAGTTTGACTATCCTTCACAACAATATTGTTTTTAAATGAAGTTTAAACAGTTCACTTACGTAATTTATATTCATACAAGCAATTTTTTTTCTTGCAGGTCTGACTTGCAGGTCTGGAAGGGTTGTATCCAGCTATATTATATTCTCACAGCAGCAAACAAAATTTTGTGCTTTGTCTACCATTCTTATGCTTATAAGCTACTACCTACCTTCAGTAATAAATAAAAAAGTGTTTCGCATATCCATAGAAAAAAAAAGATTGCAAAAAGCAAGGCAAAAGGAAAAGTTTAAGTACCGTACATATTTATTTTGCAACTGCAGTAAAGAAATAAAACGTTAAAAATTCACTGGCATAAAATTTTTTTTTAAATTTTCATAGGCACTTGGCACTTCAAATGCTTTTGCGGCTGTGGCTGACAGATGATTTCAGGGATCCACCATCATTTTCCATTGTGTTTTGCTGTGAAGGAACATAACGTATATACGATGAGTAAAACGAACAACTGATAATCATAATTACGCTGAATGCAGCGACATCATAACCGAAGAGAAAAGGTATACGGCGCTCCGTCATCACTCTCACTAGAATATCGTTGGCCAATTAACTATACTGTTACTCTTCGATAGAACATTGCGATGAGAGGTGTTTGGAATCACCACCCAGGCAGCAAAGAATTATATGTACTGCATGGAAAAGTAGCATTGGTAATTATTTGGTTATTATTGGGCGAAATAATTAAATTACTGACTGTCCAAGCTCTAAGATAATTAAAAACTGGTAAGATGTTTGGCAACCGTTGGACTAGATGGTGTCTTCTGCTACAAGAATTTGACATTGATATTATGTACATTAATGATTCAGAAAACATTGCAGCAAACTAACTCAGCTGCATACCAGAAGATCTGAGTTAGCTGATATCAGGAAAGAAAGGCCCAAGAGAATTCGTAGTTGCAAATCATGCATTTGTAAGTGGTAATCTTGTGAGTAAGTTATCACAGCTGTTGAAGGTTTTGAATTTAAAGCAACAGCAAGGTAAGTTTAACAGCAACATTTTGAACAAATTTTCTCAGTTACCAGAAGAACACAAGCTAAATAAAAGTTTGACGATTATTGGAAACCAGTTATCCTGCAAGCTATCTCGCTTCCAGTGTACAGGAAATGCATTTAAATTTTGGCCATATAGGCTCCAATTAACTGTACCAAGTCTATTAAGAGGCAATTATTTGCCTATTACCTAACACGCAGAAGCAAGTCAAGGATGTTGTGTCGTCTTGCGAATTATGTCAGGAGAGCAAACGCGCGCAAGAGCACCTACAAGGAAATTATCAAAAAATAATTACAAGAGAACTGCCTGAAATTTTCTGTAGATATATCTGGTCCGTTATGTAAATTCAAGGCAGGTGTACAATATGTGTTTGTCATGTATGATCTGTTCTCCAAATTTACTAAGTTGTATCGTATTGTACTGGCAGTCAGCTATTTTATTGTGCAAGGTTAAGTCCTTTGTAGAGGAAGTGGGGAAAATGTATTTTATAAGACAATGTCAGACAGTTTACGAGTCATGTCTGGCAAAAAAGACTAAGGAAAATAAATATTTTTTCTACCAAATTTTCTGTACGTCACCCAAAGTCAAACCAAGTTGAGAAACACATGAAGATATAGCATACAGTTCTGCGCACATATAATCACAGTTCACAACAGTCCTGAAATGATAAAGTCACAGTTCGCAGCAGTCTTAAAATTATAAAATCCCACTCACAGAATTTGTCATGAACCACAACGTTCACCTCAGTACTGGTTTTACCCCCCATGAGATTTTAACCAGCAAGCAGTTGAAGACTGTCGCAAGTAAGCTACTACCAACACTGATCAGAACCATGGAAGTTGACGAGAAGAAGCAGCCTGTAACAAGTGAAGATATGTTAGTCCAAATAAAGAATTGCCTATACAGTTCGGTTGAGTCCTGTAAAAAGCATGAAAAACTGTGAAAGTTAATAAATTTAAAGAGGATGATTTAATACTTTGACATACGAGCCACGTTAAGTTCTGAGTGGGATAGGGTCACACGTAAATTATTTTTGCAGTTTGATGGGCTATTTGAAGTAATGGAAGTGTTAAAAGGAAATTTTTTAGGATTGATTACATCAGATAACCGACTTATTGGCCATTATAATATTACACAGCTGAAGTCCTACAAGACACCTGAAGTAGAGGTCTAACGTGTGTGATTATTTGGTTTATTTACGATGTGAGAGTATTTTCTATGGTTCATACGTAAGCCCTATGTAGTTTTAAGATTACTGACAGTGCTGAAATGAGGAAAGAAAGTTACTATCTACAGCCCTGGTGTACTATGTACTGTGTTTATTTGTGACAACGTATGTATATGGGTATTTGTTCTCTGGAGAACCTGAGAGCACCAGAGTTAATTACTGTGGGAAGACTGAGTACCTGTTTATAGCATTACGTAACGAGTGCTGCACTACTACACAGAGTAATAGTCTGTCTTCATTCTGTGAGTTGTTCTGTCTTCTTAGCGATTGTATTTCGCCAGAACCTGCAAATATCAGTGAACGTCGTATAAACCGACTCATCAAAGCGAATGCCAGCTATGATAAATATTTTTAAAATTATTGTGTTGAGTGTTAAATAAAAGGGGACACCATATTTCATGCACACCTGGTCACACAACCCTCACAACAAAATGTTTCATCTGCCTTGAAGTTGACTTACCTTAGTAAGGTTAATACAACGTTATTGTACGGACAAGGAAATACTTTATTTATTTATGTAGGAAAATGTGTTATTTATTTTTATTGTTTGCTGAATCTTTTCTTTCAAGATGCATTTTTCACTATTGCTATATATTTTGCACACTATGTATATGTCATGTGTTTTTTTGTTACTTCATGTAAATTAATGTTGTTGAAAAACACATCATGAACACAACGTTGAGACGACCAAACAACTTCTGATGTACATTGATTGTTGAATAATAAATGAAATTGTTTTACATTGATAATTTTGCAT
>NQII01008673.1:0-36362 GCA_002778355.1 Clitarchus hookeri | reverse complement strand
AGAGAGAGAGAGAGAGAGAGAGAGAGAGAGAGAGAGAGAGAGAGAGAGAGAGAGAGAGAGAGAGAGAATAAACACTATTTTAGTGAGGTAGTGACATGCCAGCATTCATAAATTTGAAATTTATTTTTGACAACATTTTAAATTTTTATGAGACCAGTAACATTTACTTTTTCTTTAATATTAATTGTTTTTGCTAAATTTAATTTGGTTTTAGAAGAAAGTTTGGAAGTACATCAGTAACAGTGAACTGTTATCGTGATGTCTAATTAAATGTTGAACGATGCTGCTAGGCCGAGTGCAAACATTTTTCTAGTAACACATAACCAAGCANCGTGATGTCTAATTAAATGTTGAACGATGCTGCTAGGCCGAGTGCAAACATTTTTCTAGTAACACATAACCAAGCACTATTGTCCATTCATGGTTACTTCCAACTTTTCTGAAACCCTGCTAAAGATCTACTTTCAGGATATTCCTCCGCTTNCTATTGTCCATTCATGGTTACTTCCAACTTTTCTGAAACCCTGCTAAAGATCTACTTTCAGGATATTCCTCCGCTTCATGTTAATAAAGCTAAACAGAGAACAGAAAATATCACACCAAAGGGACAATACACAGCATTCACGCACTCTCAGTGTAATTATATTTTGCATGAGAACTATTTTTTACGAGTCATTACCAACACACCTATTTTCTCACTGCTTCTATTCATATTATTAAAAATTAAATATTACAATTTATAGATCAATGATACATGAAAGTTCAATTTAACCACAAATATGGTACTATGTTAATACAAGTATAAAACGTTTATGTTACATGTCATATTTAGGAAACAACCAAACATTGGGTGATTTTTCAAAGGTTTGATTCAAAAAGTGTGAAGAAACCACAAATAGACTATAATAGTAAAGTGATGATTTAAAAACTTTTTACACTAATTTTTAATTTGGTTGTCTTTGAGACAACAAAAGCTACGTAAATCAGTGCGAACTTCGCATGAACAACCTAGGATAATAATAAATGCTTTGTTGTGGGGCATAGTATAAAAAAAAAAAACCAACACTACTCACTTAAAACCGATTTTGAAACACTTTTAGCATAAGCACATGTTTTAACTCACCTAGCTGTTTACTCCACTCATGTGAACATTCAACAAACGGCACGAGTGCGACAATAAACTCTTTTTTAAACTGTGAATTAAGCTTCGCAGAAAAACTGACTAGACCGCACAACCAAAGAAGTTTCTGCAAGAACACTGTTCTAACAGGATGGAATGGTTAGCCACCTACTCTGTGCGCTAGCAGCCGGCAACGAACTTTCAGCTCAAGCAACCAAGGAGAGGACTAGGTGGATTTGAATTGTTCATCATGCAGAGCAACTTTTTTTTTTGCTACCGGAATGAATAAAAAGGATATTTGTCATGCATATATAAGTTTGAGTGGAACCTCGCAATTGTCTTGTATAANGCTACCGGAATGAATAAAAAGGATATTTGTCATGCATATATAAGTTTGAGTGGAACCTCGCAATTGTCTTGTATAACTTTCTTTTCTTGATTGATGTTTATAACAACTGTAACACGTTTCTTTACACGTTGAAATATTTTTATTTTGAAGGAATTCAAAAGACTCTAAAGCATTTTTTTAGAGTTTGTTTTCATTNCTTTACACGTTGAAATATTTTTATTTTGAAGGAATTCAAAAGACTCTAAAGCATTTTTTTAGAGTTTGTTTTCATTTCATCCAACATGTGTTTTATGTATATTGATGGCTCACTGCATTAACTCTGTGCACCATGACGACAGACTAAAATCTTCTAACTTTTTATTATTGACAGTGAGGGACTATTCTATACCAAGTTTGGTACAGGAACTGAATTGAAACTAATGTGCACAGTAAATATTGATTCAATGATTTGTTTGTATCCTAAATTGCATGTTAAGTTTACATTTTAAAGTAACTTTATTTCCAGCTCCGAGTAGTCATTTTCTTTGTCTAAAACATAAATTTATTGATACTATATTTTTAAGGTAATTTCCAGCCTAAATACTGAAACACTGATTTTGAGAGACATTTTTATGTTATTAATTATACTAAGTGAGGTATATAATTATTTTATTTTATCGCGCAATGCATATTGTAAGTAGAAGCATTGCTGACACCCCCCCGCCATGTTATCCCTGCGGGCGCCTACAGTTGACACGCGCCTCGGAAAACACGTGCAGCAAGGATAAGCCGGCCCAGAGGACAGATAGGTAGTTTACACGTGTCAAGGTTGCCTCGGATGCCCACCCCACCCTTAGAAAAACCGCGCGAGGAAATGAAGAAACGTGCCAAGGAGGGCAGAGCTAACATACCGCAGAAGAAATACCGAGGTAAGCTGAGTTTCACAGATACAACGCTAGTTACACCAGAAAAAGGCTGACAGAGCGTGGCAGTAGTGCCATGAGTCCACACCCTCCCCTAGTAAAACGCAGAACTTTGACAAGCGCCACAAAAATGCTGATGTAAGCTAAAGTTGCGCCAATACAACGCTAGTTAGACGTGGGAAAGAGCTGACAACGTTTGGCCGTAGGGCCACAGGGGCACCCCCCTTCCACCTCCACCAACTAGTCTCCTGACACGTGGAGGAAGTGGGTCATTGTTAGGCCCCTTCCACCCCCCTTCCCCTAACGAGTGAAGCCATGTGTAAGGTTCTANGGGGGGGGGGGGTCCAGAGAGTTTAAAAGCCAATTTGCGGGACATGGAGGGGGTCAGTTGCATCACATTAGTCGAGTGAATCGTCCGTCGGGACGCTGAGAGGCATACGTCAGGTGGGGGAGGGAAGGGGGGCTCACCAGAGCCCCTAGTCGGGGTCAGTCAGTTGAACCAGTGTATGAGTTGCGTCAGTCGAGTCGATGATAATGCACGCCGAGGCAGGGATTGGAGCCCGGCAGAATCGGTCAGTCAGTTGTTATATGCCGGTGCCGGAGGCGCAGACAGACGGGTGTGGGACTCTCCGGAGCCCCATGTTGGGATCAGTTGAATCAGGTCAGTTGACTCAGGAGTTCGCGAGAGGAAGTCGGATCGGGAGGTTACCGGAAGAAGCATGGAGGCATACGTCGAGAAGCGAACCCGGAGCCGCAGTCGTGGAAAGACGTCACCGAAGCAGGGCCATACAAAGGCCGCCCGGAGCACCGGACCTCAGCCTGCCGCCAATAGACCCAGAACTACAAGCATAGCTAAGTATCACGTCGTTGCTCAAAGAAACTTCCCAGACGCCTAGCGTCTCCCTCCCCAAGACGTTGGCAACAGTTAGTGAGTACGTTAATCTGGCCCTTAAGGCCCCCAACTCGCAAGGTACCACATTGCTGTGATATGTATTCATTATTATTCCAGACAATATAATCTAGTACATTTGAAACACTGAGTGACTCCATTATTATTAACCCTATTAAATCTCCAAGGCACCTTATAGTCTGTACCAAGTAAAATAACTCAGACCCTATGACCCTCCCTGTACATCATATGACAAGGAGGCGAGTAGCGTCAATTTAATGCATAAATTAATATTGCCATGTTTTATGTACATTTTTATTAGTTATCATTTGCACTTGATTTGAAAAACAGGAAATTATATATTTACACCGACCTTTCTTTTATAGAAATGTTACTACTTAATACGTATTATAAACTGTTATTTAATATGATTTACATAGTTTACATGAACACTTAAAATCATTTTAAAGATTTAGAACTGAAGAAATTAAGTCAATATGTGGTATTTTCTCTTTATCACAAACAGAATATTTTACATTGGAATTTGATGTTTTATTAGACTTATATGTTTACCGTTTTGGAATGCAAGTTATTGCTTTTATCTCTATGTGTGTGTTAGTTTCCTGTAGTGGAAAAAATATCATTTATGATGAAGGGCAGACTTATAATTTTCAGTAGCAGTTTTTAAATGTAAATTAGCTGCACCATCGTTAACTATAGACAAATAATATAAATCCAACAAGAAAGTCAGTTTATGATAGGGAGTGCAGACACAAGACAGAAGAGGCCCCAAAATAGCTCACTTAATTACTTTTAGTGAATTTGAAGCCTGAATCCGGCACCTTGGCTAGCGGCATCATGTCACAACGACGTTAATTCTCTGCAACATGTGAGAAAGTCCGTGCTACATCTGGTAAAAACAGTTACTTTTATAAATTAAATTGTTACAAGTTTTGTTCTGGTTATGACAGTACGTACCTTTATGTGAATGGATAGCTCATATTTCAAATACCCAGAGGAATTTTTCTTTTCAAGCTCACTGCTAATACGGTGTACGAGCATTATCACTTTAGCATAATTACTTCAGCACCACCGAGCGACTGTATACTAACGACATTTTCAAGAGATGTTTTTTTTTTCAATCGCCTATAAATTACATATTGTATGAAAGTGGCAGTTCTCTAATGTAGACATGCATAAGCTGAATACTTTTGGTAAAGATGTGGGCAGCATGTACATATATTTATTATTTAATCTTTCTTAATTACCCAAAATATGTTACAAATAAACTATAGTCCATTCACTGTTTCTTCAAATATTTTGAAACAAAACTTTGAAACAAATTAAAAACAGTGAGAGCAGTGATGTGTTGGCAATGGCAAGTAAAAATAGTTCCCAGTTAAAATATTGTTTTAACCTGTTTTTTTTGTATTCTATTTGTAAATTAAATGTTGCCTATTGAGACATTAAAATTTTTAGGAAGCACTGATGGAAACATATTTTATTGTTACTGTAAAAAATATCAGCGCAAAATATGGTGCGTAGGCCTTAGTGACATGGTGTTTTTTTCATCCGAGGAAGAAACTTGAATAGGCGGAGCAGAGTTCATTGCTCGCTCTCTGTCTCTCTCTCTCTGGAAGTTTCACAGTGCTAATAGAAGCAAGAAAATTATACAAGTTTTCAATTTTAGCATATTTCATACTTATTACAGCAAAAAATTTTTTTTTTAAATTTAAAATTGTAACAAGACTATAACATTTGAATACATATTAATATACGCATTTAAATGTGATGGCGGGATAGTTACAAATCTGAAGTTGGCGAAAGTGATGCTGGGGAAGTGGCAACATGACATGGCCGCATTCCACTTGGTACTGAGAGCAGCTGAAATTATGAGGAGCGCTCCTTTACATACTGATTGTGCTGATCAGTAACTGATGAATGGCGTTGTGGCATCTGGGTTGGAGGTTATACTTCTGGCTGAAGCTACTGACGTGCAGGAGGTCAGGCAGTCTCGGTAAAAGCAGGTGACGCAACATGGCGGCGATCTCGGTAAAAGCAGGTGACGCAACATGGCGGCGATCTCGGTAAAAGCAGGTGACGCAACATGGCGGCGATCTCGGTAAAAGCAGGTGACGCAACATGGCGGCGACGGATAACGAACAAGTTACGTTGTTATCTGCAGGAGATGCAGATGGAGAGTGTACTTTAACATTCTTCGACCTCACCGTTAATTAAGGAGTCTGAATCAGATGAAGATGAATGGAAATTAATAACCATCGCTGTCGACATCATGTTTAGGCCTACCATTGCTTCACCACACATAGCAGATGCTATTATTCCTGCTGAAAACTCTGCTGACGAGTGTTCCATCTGGTTCCACTACTGAGCGCTACTGAGTGCAGATTTTTACTGATGGCATTCTTTTTAGTATGCTACTGGTCAGTGCTGTTAGTGCCAAGTGGAACACTGCCATGGCGTGTTGCTTTTCCTGAACCAAGTGTTAATATTTTTCCTGCAAAAAATACTTACAATTACATTGAATAGTTTGCACTCGTGTTTTTTAAACCTACTTGAGCAAGTTATGATGATGTGATAAATCTTTTCGACGGCAGGAATAACAATACTGTAACATGTGTCATGACGCTGGGCAAGTGTGTGTGCAAGATTGTAAACATTTGACGTGCAAAATTTATACGTTTTAACTGTAAACTGTATTTATAACTAAATAATTTGAAAGTCACGTCTGGTTATTTACCATAACTTTGTAATTTTGCCCTAGGTTTTTGAAACACAATTGTGTAACGTCCTTACGTTTCCATGATTTTAATGTTTGCCACATTCCTAACAAACTACTAAGCCAAGCCAACATTTTTAAAATAAATAATTAAATAAACCTAATAAAAACATAGTACCTATGCAAAGAAATATGATTGGAATTAAAAAGTTATGGTAGGCATATTTGTGTGCATGTTCACCCCCATCTTTGTCACTGCTACGTACAAAGAAACGAGTTGCATGCTTGAATTTGCTGTATTATTCGTTGGACTGGTTGCTCCGTTGTAATATTTATTACAACTGAGGCCGTCCTTTTGACGAAATAACCAAACACATATCAATAACAAGAGGTTAAATACTACAGTTCTTTCCCCCACAGTTGTAACAGGGTTAAACACAGTCCCTGCAAAATATTAACGTGTATTATGTGTAATGTACTATATCGCGTATAACACAAGTATGTTTACAGTGTCAAATAATAAACATAAGAATTATTGTCAATACAAAGATTGTTGAAAAGTGATAGCTGACCTAAATACGGTTATAGGCCTACATTGTGAGCATTTATACGTAATGGTTTTTTAATTATGCCAGAATTATTTGAAAAGCTGAAAATGGTAAACAAAGTATTTGACAGTTAAAACGTACAAGTCACATGGCAGTGTTTATATTTACATGTAGCGAAAGGATACGTAATCAGTAACCAAAAGTAGAACTTTAGCAGGGCTTCAGAAAAGTGTGAAGAAACTGTAAATGGCCTAAATATAAGTTATTGATATTTTATTAAAGGATTATTTCTGCTACATGTTGCCTTTTGAAATGGGTAGTAAAAAGTACATTAGAAAACTTTTAAGTAATTATTTAAATAAAATTGTGTTGTTTGGTTCTGGATGGCAGTCCTTATCTATTTTGCACACACTTATTCTTAATTTGACAGATTTTCCACTCTTCATAAATTGTTTTCTTTTCTTTTTGCGTTCATCTTTTCTATGTCACGCAGTAAGAGTAACCTTGAATATTCTGTCTTCTTTATTATTTAAACTATAAAACGTAGCAGTGCTTCAAAAACTAAGCTACTCTGGTAGAAGTCTAGGAAAATAACGTACATCAATCCTACACCTACCAGATAATTTTAATAGTTTTTCAAATGTAATTAACACTTTTCAAGATTTTATTTTAATTGTAATTAAGGGTCTTTTATGTTATCGTAGTTTTTTCCTGCTAATGCATGACCTTGCCAGAAGCTACGCTTCTGGTGGGACCATTTGATTGAGGTGGATGTAAGAGTTTTGCCGTGACTTTAATTAGCAAAATCCCTGGCGCCAACATAAATTAGGATAGTTAGCCAGGTCCCAGAAGATAGTATATTTGATCAGGAAGCAGCATCATGTAAAAGAAGAGGACATATGGTTTAATTCAGTAAGATTTGGAGTGTGATATTCTAGGCGTGGATGAAGCGCCACTTGACGTTCAGCACCATGACGTCTATGGTATGAAGCCAATATTTTTCATACTGATGCAACTAGTTTTGCCATGGCCAGAGTGGCCGATAGGCATTTCATATTTGTTGATCCTGAACTGTGTTGAATTGAACCATAATGCTGAAGTAAAATTTTGGAGACTTAATTTTAACTGTGATGTGGAGTCATAATCCAGAGGTCCATTAACGCTATCTACAGATGTTTTGCCAGGGCAATTTTAACCCTGAGAACCTACTTTGGAATAATTTTTTTTTTTATTTGGACATAATTCTAATTTTGAGTGAAAAGAACAATTTTTCAATTAAATATTTGTGAAACTTAATAAGTTTCATTTGGAGCAAGGAATTATATTTTTCCAGTTACGTAAGCAAACTAATTTTGATGTAAAAAATGGACAGAAACACACTTAGCAGCAATTTAATTAAATCATTTTTCTTTCAATTTAATTTCTTTAGTAATCATTGTAAGGATGGTGGTATTCCAAAGCAATAAAGTTACAATATTTTACCGCAATAATCTTGATTTTCGCATCTATAATTTTATGCTGTCTAGAAACAAATCAGCTGTAAAGTTTTAGCAATTTAATTTACATTCATCTGTTAATAACTTTCAATAAATGAAGTAAAACTAAGTATATGATGATGGTTTGTCCCTGTATAGTTATAATAGTTTATATACACCTTATAAGTGATTGGTACTAAAAGAGTTGTGTGTGGTTTCTTCAGTTTCATATGTTTTGCAAGCCCATTTATCATGTTCTAAAGAAAATAAATGTCAAAGGTTTGTCTCATGCATATGCTACTGAAAGTTAAGACACTTTCCACACACTACATGCTCTCAAATATATGTTAACTTAGTATTTAATTAATAAATCTACACAGAGTAGAGCCACTTTACATACTTGTTCACACAAATGTAGGGTATTTGAGAGTCATCCATCAGACTAAACTAAGTGATTCTTCACCAGTAGAAACCTAAACTTAAATAAATATTTACACACGCACGCAACCACACTACACATGAAAAAAAAAAAACTGCCAGGGTTACCTAAGAATGTTTTGCAAGTAACTTTAACTTCATATTAAACATTACAAATAAAAGCAACAAATTTGTTATCCAATTATAACGTATTGCAAATTACACTTTTCATTAAAAGTTTTCAAATATTATTTTACATAAAAAAAAAGTAATTACTTTTAAGTTAACAGGTTGTTTGATTATGGCCACAGTATTGCCAGAAGAAAATAAGAGCATTAGTTGTAACATTGAGTTGCGACTATCAAGCAGAAAGTTGTCACTCAACAATATAATGAGAGAACCTGTTCCTATTCAACTGTTTGTCGAAGCAAGCTGAAGTAGGTTATGTGGTACTCTCAACATTAAAACACAAATTAAATAACAAATTTTCATTTTTTTTAAGATTGGTAACAATGTGGATGACCTCACCAGCTGTTGTTATTTTTTGTGACTCTTTTATGCTTTCAGGATTATATTATTGATGCTTCACTTATCCACAGTTATTTAATGTCACGCGTGCACGCATGCATGCATGCACATTCACAGGAACAATGAAAGTGAAACGCTACTTTACAACCAGTTTTATGTGTATATTCATGAAAATACATGTGACACGAATGAACAGATGTGAAGGCCGCTTATACACACAAGACTATACCACCACCAACAAAATTAAAATATGCAAATCAAACATGTGTTTATGCCATATCTAAAAAGACACACATAATGATTGGCTATTGTATATTAACACTATGTGAACACAGCATACAATTTTTTTAAATATGCATACTTTTTTTAAATTTTGTAGTTGCAAAACCATAGAACCTCAACTTTGGGTATCTTCTGTAAGGATTTGTTTTTTCTATTCAAGATACGAGGGCCTACCTAGCCCGATTGATACTGTGTTCTGCCTTGCCACGTCTAGCTTTTTATTTTTTTTGCAAACACACAAAGAAACCAGGTACTGTTAACTCAATTAGGTAAAACAAATCTGTATCGAAGATACCAAAAATCCAGGTTCTACGGTCTTCAAGACTTATAAATTTATAACAATATTTGCATATTAAAATATAATATTTACTACCTGCGCATCGTGTAAAAATATACGATAAACTATATTGTAGAAACATGTGGGTGGTTCATATATTTTCATTTTGATGGTACTCTAATAACACAGTATTCTTTGTCAATGTGGCCTTCGCAAGTGTTTTTTCGTGCCATGTGTATTTTCATGAATATTTGCAACAGGCTGACAAAGAACTTTGCCTGCCAACATAATGTGAACATTCAAAGTTTGGATAAGATAAGTTTCTCTAATTATACTGTTGAGTTGTGACTCTGTTCTTGTACGCTCCTTTAAAGATACCCCACCTAACGACCGGCACAGAGCACCAACCGATTGCCTTGAGTATGTGCTTATATCTGGTGTTGTCGGAATATTTTACAAGCAGTTATTAAATATTTTTGTATTTGTTATCAATAACTACAGTTTATTGCAGGTGCCTTTTCAGTGCATCTTCTTCATTGAAATTCAATATTGACACCTGAAAAACCTCTTCATAAAACAGATTGATCTAACTGAAGCAAAGTTAGCTCACCACAAAAATTATGTTCTCCTTAAGTTTAAGTTGGTTGGTTTCGGAAAACATTAATGATTCTGCAAATAAAGTATTTTGTATCAGCACATGCGATAAGGATTACAAACAGTAAGTTTGTGTGTTTCATGCATACAATGTATTTAGAAACAGTTATTAGAATGTTTGAAATGTACGTGGCATAATACAACACCCTTTCAATTCTTTGTTTTGTAGTGTAAGAATACAAACTTATTTTATAGATAATACAAGTGTAAAGTTAACTTCAATAAAAAAATTTATTTACTGAATGTGGGTATTATTTGCATCTGTGACATATTTATCAAATTTTATTCTTTTGACGAAGCTAAAAACTGCCAGGTTATTAGAATTTTAGTTACTTCTGTACGAGTAACATTTTCCACTGCTCCATCAAAACAATACGTAATTCATAATGTTAACTGCCTTGCTAGAAGAACTGAAAAGCAATGCCATCTCATGAGAGAGGTTAAACTAAAGTCAGTCCCCCCTACCCAGATTCCTTCAGCGAAACAAAATACACAGAGCTCCAGCTATAATATACTACATACGTACTGGACTGAAGTTGATTAACCTCTATCTTTCAGTGCCTGCCATGAAATAAAACAAAAGTTAAAAAGTGAGAAAAATGTGTGCATTAGATTCGTAGCACTTTTATTTATTTTTTTTACAAACATTTGTTCTCTTCATTGTCACAACAGCTATGGTGGAAAGCTATGTGTTTGCATTACTTATATTTTACAATGAAGATACTATGTGTGTTTGACTGCAATCAGTGTTCATATCTGCAGTTCAGAGGAATAATTTTACTGGAACATGCATGCATTTTGAAATAATGTTTTGAAAATAAATGTGCTATTTCCTAGCAAACTCCAAACAAACTGTCTAGTCAGCGTGGCATCATAGGCAGATTCATAGCCTAGTTCTTAAGTTAATTTTGATGGTAATGCGTGATCATATCTGCAGTTCTTAGGAATAATTTTAATTTGAACACCTACATTTTAAAATATTTAGTGAATGAATAATATCTTATTTCCTAGCAAACCACAAAGAAAACTCTCTGGCACAGCATCTTAAGCTGATTTGCGGCCCTGTTTTAATGGCAATTTTGACAGTAATACACCCCCCCCCCCTCCAGATGCAGGAAAATAATCCTAATTTCCCTTCCATCTCTTGCTGTATAGTACATATTTTTTAGATTCTGATTTTTCTTATCTATGAAAGAAGTTTAGTGGCACCTTTGTACCTAACAATAGGAATATTGGTTTCCATCAAAATTATCGGAAAAAGCTTTAAAAAACAAGGTGTAAAATGCTTAATTTGTAAAACAGCACAAAGTTTTCACCTCGTCTGTTGTCCTAGTAACCTACACAAACAAAAAAAAACTGTATCTGGAAACGAACTTGCAATTAATCTATGTCAGGGTGTCCACTGCAATTCAATTTTGGAATTCCCCAACTTTTCTCTGTTTTCCAGGCAGAATCTTACCATTTTCCCTGACCTATTTTCAGGACCAAAACCTTCTAATACCATAGTTTTCCACTACTGACAGAACCAATTTGCTATCAGTGAAGCCGAATTAAATTACACTGAAACAGACCAAGCAAGCAGGGCCAACATTTTATTCAATCAATCTATATTTCTTGTGATATACGCTATTGACTTCACACAGAAATAATTTAATTTCTACATATAGTCCCTAAGTGACTTGACAAAAATGTATTATTGCCTGTTCATAAACTTTAAAATTGAAATTTTAACTTGCATATGTTTGTAATTACATTACCATGCATTCATAAAACTAACAAATTTTTCAGAGTAGCAAATTATTTACATTTTCCCTGACTTTTCCTGTTTCCCCTGTACGTAGACACACTGCTATTTGTTCACAGCGGCAGCAAAGAAAGATAGAGTGATATCTATTTTTTATATCTTACGATCTTCTGAGTTGTACCGAGAATTGCACTGTCGGTAACAAAAATTATAATTAACAAACTTAATTTTCAGCCCATTTCCTTCAAATTTTTCAATTTCTTAACCAACGTTTTTATGGTTCTTAAAAAAGAGTTTTAACTTTGAGGCAATTATCATTATCAGGGTCATTTTGTCTAGAGTTGACTATAAATTTAACATGTTAGTAAAAAGGTAAAGAAACACATTACTATTGATAAGATATTCCTTCTTTAACACTCCACAGCAGTACTACAGTTAAGACAGTACGACAATGAGAGTAAATCCAAGACAAAAACATCATGAAAAAAAACTTTCCACTTCCATTTACCATTGCTATTGAAAAGCTTTCAAAGCTACCATTTTTCTGTAAAAATGTAGAAAGTAGGGAAGGTAGACATACCTCAGCCACGCCCAGGTCCGATATCTTGAGCGTGCCGTCCAAGGTGAGCAACAGGTTGCCTGGCTTTATGTCTTTGTGTATAATGCCCTTGCTGTGCAGGTACTCCAGGCCATCTATCAGCTGACAAAAATACCTGCCATCAAGAAAATGATCTCACAGCCCAGTACCTGCAGCTAGCACTAACATTCATGCCAGTTAACATGCGCCCACAATCAGCTACTGCAGGGAGTGCAGAAGGCAACAGCCACTACAGGGTTCTACAAGTCGGAGGCGACCACGTGCACAGCACGGCATATGCTTACAATTAACACGCAGTATTCACATTTCAATTAAGTATTTCATCATCATAAAAATTTGCAAACCAAAAACTCCTTGCAGTGAAAAAAAGGCAAAGTAACCAACAAGATTTCTACTTGTTAAACAAAATTGTAAATTTTTCATAACATTAATGTTGCACTGAGCAAGTATTACAATAAACATTAAACAGAATGTGGGTACTATTAACATACAAATGCCAACAATGAAAGCACTCCACACAAGAACAATATTGGTCCAGTGCAACTTAAGGTTTAACCAACTTCAATAGCATCGGCGGAGAAAAATGAAATCCAAACAGATGAAAACATTTCAACCAAACTGGCTTTTATGGTGGGAAAAGCAAATAAATACTATAGTTATTTAGTGTAATTTTTCTTTATGTTCTTATAACCTAAAAAATTATATAAACAAAGCAAAGTAAATAAGTTTAACCAGTTTTTGTAAGGAATCGGATATAAGTTTTTATGGTCAAATTGATGGGCTAATGCAAAATGAGGGATTCTACCAAAATTTTTACATATTTTGCAGGATAGTTCTTTTTATGATTACGGTACATTTTTTTTCAGTAGTTTTATATTCTGTGTGGGAATCATGTTGATGAATCATGCCTTAGCTTATACATTATACATTCACATGAACTAGTTTATACGCACACACATGTACTGTATACATGGAGCGATACAAATTTATTTCACTGAATAGGTAATTAAGATAACATATTTATGTTAAATCAAGCATCTCAATTTGATATTTTTCCAAAGGAAACTTTAACCGTATACGTACTTTATTGTTTGAAATATCATATCACCGTTTCTAAAAATAACAGAAATTTCTAAAGAAATTTTAGAAAAAGTGCCAAGAAATATACCAATGTAACCTCATAGAAATTGACAAAATCATGGGAATATCTTCACTGAAAAACGGTTATGTATTAACGTTGGTGTTCAAACTTTTTCTGTTAAATAAAGTGATACAAGAAACTGACAAGCAACTGCTAAACTGAAGCAAAAAAAAAAAACTGCATAGCAAATGACTATACAAATGTTTCAAATGGAAATACATGCTGATGTGGTGGCACTGAGTATCTGCTGCAAGTGATGATTTATAAATCTTTCAGATAATGTAACGTGAGGCAAAGTGTCTGTAGCAGTACAGAGTACCAAAACCAGCACACTAATATGTACATACCAAAAAATACCAGTAACATTTTTTACCTCAAATATTGAAATTTTTTCTGTAAGGGAGACTTTATTTACCTATTTCCTAGCTTGGGCAAGGACCTAGCACTGGGCATTCCTGAGTCAAAATCTTGCGTTATGCCACCAATAAACAGCCTTGTAAACAGTAAATATGATGTGAAACACAATATTTGCTAGGTATGATCAACGAGCGATGGGTGTGCAGAGATGATGCACATGACAACTGATGGAATTTTTGAACATGAACAGGGAATGGAGATACAGGGTGGACAGCACACGCAACAGACACATGGAGGCACCCACACACAGCAGACAAGCTCTGGATGCCACTGAACACGCATGAACAGCCAGCAGCATAACCACCCAGTGGCATGTGGCAGCTTCAATCGAGTACCAAGTCTCTAATCATAAGCATTTCACAAACCTAGAATAGGCACATCTATGATCCCAACAACCTTTACATTAGTTCTTTCAATGATACTTGCAGTATGGTGATTAAACTAATAATCACGCCAGACAGACTCCATTGCAGAGCTCTGCTACAGCGTATGTCCAAAACAGTTTTCCATGTAATAACTGTTACATATTCTGCCATTAACACCTCAACATCACTGCCTTTGTCTGCAGTGTTGGCAGAAGAAAGCCATGTGGACTGCTACAGACTGGTATTTGTCTTCAGCAACGACTAACGCTCTACTTTGGAAACAGATGACCACAAGTGAGCGTACTACAATCACTACCTCACTTTACAGTAGCGTGACAGTCTTGGGTGCCATTGCCTATTACTGATTTTTTACCACTGGTAGTGATATGAGGATCACACTAAATTCACAGCAGTATGTTGCAAGACATATGGTGACCCCATATGTCATCTTTCTTGAGTGAATGTTGTGGAGCCAATTCCCAGAAAAATAAAGCTCACGTTTACACACAGTTCTGGTTTCTCTGGATGAAGAAAAAAGTAACAATTACTGATAAGTAATGATTACATTTTATTCACCATAAGTAGATTACAAGTAAAAATCACTCGAAAAGTAATTATTACTGATATCACAAATACTTTTGATTCATTACATGCCATCACTGGTAAAATATGAAGCAACAGCACCACACCTTTGGAATTTATCACCTGCTAATTTCAGTTCAATCGAAGTAATTGGAATTAAAATTATCCTAACTGTAGAACTTTTGGTAGATTATACTGTGCTTAGCAAGACACCAGTTCGGGTCACATACGCCCTATAATTTATTTACTTACTTGAACATTCTTTACACTGGTGAAGAAGGCTAGAATTACTTGTCAACAGAGGTGAACAACAGCATGGGAAATACGTGGGTAACAGTGTGGTCCTTCCTTCCCCAGCAGAAACAAGTCAGTAAAGTGAACAGAAATAAGCTTTCATCTTATCTACTGACAACATACTGCAAAACAGCAAATGTGAGAATCGCCAATTTTATATATGGTTACGTTTGTAAAAAAACCTGTTTAATGACAATTTGTTTTTCAACCTAGTATTTTGATAATATAATCTTTGATTACCCAATGTATCATTCACTCAATTTTTAAAAAGCATAGTAATTACATAATGTTACAATTTGTATTTCCCAAAAAAAGTACTGGAAAAGTAAAACACTTAGATCTACAGAATACCTTTACAATATAAGTACAGACTAAGAATGTTGAAAACTAGCACTTATTCAGAGTCATACAAAAAGTGATCAATTATCATAAACACATTTGCAATTTTCAAATCTCCAAATCTGTCCTATCTGGAATGCTGTGCCCTTGAGTTTTGGTGTGTATAGCACAACTGCATACCCAATTTGATGGCACATACAACCATATGACTTGTGTACAGCCAGAGATAGAGACAAGATTTACGGGCCTGGCAAGGTAAATTTTGTATGAACAGCTTACAATATTAATCATTAAATTGTAAATACCAGTTAATTAAGGAGTACACTATACGTACATGTAACACACGGTGGTGGCTTTTTTTTAAACATTGTTTTTCTCCTACCCAATCTTCTGTATGGTATTAATATTCAGATTCCCTAAAACTTCACGTAATGTAATGTCATTTTAGGTTAATTACAAAATGTTTATGAAGAAGCCCATGAAAAAAGTACTGACTGGGGAATTTTGATACCAGCAATTTGATAGTGTGAACACTTCATAACAAAACAAAATGCAAAACACACATGTATCTATATAATCGTATGGGTTATGTGGCTTATTACAAGCAGCTACTCCAAATTCAGGATTACGTATACTCTTGCACCATCCTCGCCACACATTAGCGTTAAACACCTTGCATGCCTGTGTTAATTGAGGAAGCACATACTGTCACACTACAAGTCATGGTATTATCACACACACCGTATGACGCTACACGGAACAGTAAACTACCGTACTTGAGCATTTCATTTAAAAGGGTGTATATATGGCTGCTGTGTTAATAAAATAATCAATGTTACCTTTTCCTTCTTTAGTATAAATAACACTGTACCATGCAAATCATAAGCTTGCTAATTAAGGATTATACATTTGAATTAATTTTTGATTTTATAGCTAAGTTTTAAAAAATCACTTTAATGGATAAAATTCTGCCTGGGAGATGGTGACATACTGCTACAACTGGGCACATCAGGGATATTCAATTAGCAGCAACCAGGCCACATGTGTAACTATCCCAATCATTAATTTTTTTTAATGAAATTACGGTAATTATCCAGAGTAGCAACTTTTCTGTAAAAAAAAAAAAAAACCAGAAAAGTGGTATATTTAAACTATACTAATTATGCAGAACACGAATATACTAGGGGCATTAACGTCCGACTAATTACGTAATATGTGCCCACCTAACATAACTGAACCGAACTCTACGATGGGTGAATCACTATTTTACATTTTTAAACTAACCTAGGATTGTTGGGTTTCAAACTAACCTAGGTTTGTTGGGTTTTAAACTAACCTTGGATTGTTGAGTTTTAAACTAACCTGAATTTAGTCCAATCTAGGATGTTAGGGATTTAAAGGAACCGTAAAAAACACCGGAAGAATATCAATTAACTCACCTAGGTAGCGGCGAGTACAATTCCTCTGTCCTCGGCCAATTCAACTGTTATACACCTTACCTCACTCGACGAAACAAGTAACACCCACCACATAGGCAAATATTATGCACAGAAGCACTCATTCTTGCACTCTCAGTTTTTAAATTAGTCGGATTCGGACGTCACAACTCGCACCCGCAACAACACAACCGCACTGTCTCGCATCTGAACGGCAACTGAAATTCCATGACGATGACGTCTTCAGACCTTGACGACGTCAAAGACCCACAGCCAATAAGGTAACGGCACGATGCCGAAAATCTCCGAAAATCATGGCATCCGACGTAAACAAAGTGGCGAACTGCTCGTACTTTTAACTATTTTATTTAATACATTCTACTTACTTTAACACTACACCCTCCTGAATATTAACAAGGTAAGCTGTGCAGAACCCATTAATGCTACTTTTGTTGGTCTAGGACGTTTCCTTCAGAAAAGCAGCTACACTGGATAATTACCTAAATTTTGAATAAAAATAGAATCTTAAATCTTTCCCTCAAACAATGAAATAAGTAAATTATAGCAAAATATTTCTCAGTGTTACAAAGTATATGCTTTTTTTTTTTCACTTGTAACTTAACTTTTACTTTTGTGGCAATTTTTATAGTGCCTGTACTACTTTTAAATGAACTTGTGCAGTCAGTTCCAGTGCTCCATTGGAAAAGACACTACTTCTGCCTTAACTGTCTACAGTGCCATGGTACAACAAATTTGCTAGCTGCAAAGTTACCAATAACAGATGTATGAATGCATAATTACTTGTGTGATATTCCTAACTGGTCTCTATACCTCCACATCAATCAATCACTCATATGAGCACTTGCACATATGTACACACACAGATATGTACCACAGCGAAGCACAACACTGGGATAACAACACGCTACACAAAACTTCATTCCAGGTGAAAATACAAACATATATACTATTTCAGTGTCATTTACAAGCTCTACCGAACAGGGTCTGGTCTAAAATGCATGCCATTTTTTTCTCTTCCTTTTTTGAAAGATTAATTTTTACTTGATCTCATCCCGTCCCTTTACAATATACAAACCGTGTACCAGAAGCATAACAACCATAATACGTACTGGAAGTAGTCATCATTAGCATCAAGGCATGCCTGCACCTGCCTTTCCATGTTAAAAAAGGTACTGATACATATCAGGTGCCAGAGCCTCAATTTCTTGCCAAATGTTTTCTTGAGTCTATGGTTTGCTACATAAACTTATGTTTTCAGCATGCCCTACAAATAGTAAAATTACACACAGTCTGTGACCATGCCTTTTATATTTTAGCATCACACTCTCAGACGAATGGCCATCCTGCACTTTGTCAGCCCAGTCGGTGGGGGAAAGTGTTTGCACCATTTCATCGGAGGTGACAGCTCTCGCTTGTGTTGACCAGATCCAAAGCACCAATCCGTTTCACAAATGTGCTCAGTCACACCTACAAGTACAAAACCTCTAGTGTTTTTCCAGAACACTACTAAGGCAGCTCAATACTGCATTCTTAAGGAAGAGGAGCCCCTCCAAATATCCTCTAGCATACAGAGTTAACCACTGCCACTACAAATCGGACACAGTTGACCTAGCCACCACAAATCCGACACCAATGACGTACAGGAAGAAATCCGACGGGGTAAAACAGGCAAGCTTCAAGGCAAAGTCCCTACCTAAGCTAACTTCAAAAATGGAAACAACTTCTGCCATGCTGACATCAGAGGTGAGGTAAGTGGTACCAACCTGCTGAAAATAGAAAGTGCAGAGTTCCTCATCAGTCAAATGATCTGCAAAGACATGAAAAATTTCCATGCATACTGCAGCATCCACAGCTGTATGGAAGAATTTAGGGCCAATTATGCAGCACTGTGACAAGAGTACACCCAACCCAAAATTTGTCATTGTGAAGATATGTCTCAAGCACACTTTGGGAATTCTCAATAGTCCAAAAATGCACTTACTGGGGATGTGTCCAATCAGGGGAAACATGCCTCTTTGGAGATCCACTTATAATTGAGTATTCATACATATACATACACAACTACAAATTGCTGAAACCAAACGTCAAAACACTTCTGTTTGGTGGGAAGTTTTACTATTTTTTTTTAGCACAACAGTAATACAATATGCATGCTACTTTGCTTTTTTGCACAGCTCATGGACACAGGCATCGATTGTCCATCTCGTGCCAGCTTATGCTACGGCTTCTGGAAGATGGCCAGCAATCCAGCACTGTTGCTTCTGGCTGTTTTCATGTCCATCTTCTGTGCATTCGCCAAAACTCTCATGGTTTCAAAACCCAAACTCCACATTAACTTGTCTTTGACAGACTTCATATCAGTGCGATTTTATAGTAAACGTGAACAATAAACACACAATGTTCCACTGTGCATTGATTCATACTGTAGCCTACTGTATGTACCGTACTACAGCTAGCAACACAAAGGGACGATGACTGCTGACAATAACGTAACAGCAGCACATTCAGATGCGTGACATCAACTGCCAGACAGCAAACAGGCAATCACTGGCCTTCACGCAGGTGCTACACACCAACTATAGAGTGGTGCTACCACTTGTGTCTTTCTGAAAGCATGCTTCTTGTAATCCAAGGTATAATCAAGAGTAAGCAGAACACTAAGTACTAATTTCAGTTTATCCTTACGTGTGGCTTAGTGGTAATTATCCAGAGTAGCGGCTTTTCTGAAGGAAACGTCCTAGACCAACAAAAGTAGCATTACTTTAATGGATTCTGCACAGCTTACCTTGTTAATATTCAGGAGGGTGTAATGTTAAAATAAGTAGAACGTATTAAATAAAATAGTTAAAAGTACGAGCAGTTCGCCACTTTGTTTACGTCGGACGCCATGATTTTTGGTGAAGTAATGCATTATTAAGGTGAACAAATGTGCATCGTGCTGTCACCTTATTGGCTGTGGGGTCTGTAGACGTCGTCATGGAATTTTACGTGGAAGTTGAAATGCCATTAGTTGAAGTTGAGACGCGACACAGTGCAGATGTGCTTTTGCGGCCGTGAGTTGTGACGTCCGAATCCGACCGTGCGAAGGCTTGTGATTTAAGATTGGAGGGTGCAAGAACGAGTGTTTCTGTGCATAATATTTGCGTATGTGGCGGGTGTTACATGGGTTTTTTAGTAGATCGTGGTGTTTTGTGGATTGAGGTCAGATGCACAACAGTTGAATGGGCTGTGGACAGAGGAATTGTACTCGCCACCTACTTAGGTGAGTTAATTCATATTCTTTCGGTGTGTTTTACAGTTCCTTTAAATTCCTAAAATCCTTGATTAGAATAAAATCGTAGGTTAGAATAAAGCCCTAAAATCCTACATAAGAATTAAATCGTAGGTTAGATTAACACCCTGCAATTAAGGATTGCAAATGTATGTGAATAGACATTTTTTTCTTGTATTTACGCAAGCACTAATGATTTAAGATTTAGGATAAAATGAAAAATAAACCACGAGAGTATCCGCTAAAAAGTGTTTTATTTAAATAGACATTGTTTTTGCTCAATTGATAAATTAATTATGTTTACGTTACATTCCACACTTCCACTTATGAGTGTGAGAATAATATAAAAGATTATTAAATAAATAAATAATGCCGGATACTTCGCACAAATCATCTGAATTATTAGGAATGAATTGAGTTGAGTTACGTAAATGAACGAAAATTTGAATTAAAATTGTAATTAAGCATGTTTTGTATTTTGTTTGTTACAGAGGTACTACTCGTACTACTAGCCTAGTTGACAAAAGTTTCAAAACATGTCACTTTCAAAACCAAGCCAAAATGAGGAGGATTATAGTGGGGACAATGAGAAAACAGTAAGGCATAATTTAAAAAAAATGCAAAAAGACAATTCTGTGAATGCAAAATGCACATTGTGCTCTAACATACTAAAAATAAGTAACGGTTCTTATAAAGGTTTAAAAACACATTTGAGAACAAAGCATTGCATTGATCTAAGTTCTGAAAATAGCCAATTAAAACGTCCGAATTCTAATTCATTTCACAAACCATCCACATCAAAAACTGATTCAGTTGATATTATTTGTGAGGAGGAAATACCCAAGAAAAAGTCTAAAACAATTGACAGTTATTTTAAAAAGGAAAACTCAATGGAAAAGATGATCTCGAAAATGGTCTGTAAAAATGGTGTGGCCCTCAGCTTATTTTGTATGTCGCCAGATTTGAAATATTTGTTTTCAAAAAGCGGATTTCAACTTTCTAATTCACCGAACACTATAAGATCTATAGTTACAAATTTTGCAAATACCGTCAAAGCTGACTTGATAATTGAGTTCAAATATTTTAAGAAACAAGGAAAAAGATTCTCTTTGAGTTTTGACGAATGGACATCCCAAAAAAATCACCAATATTTGAACCTAAATGTACACCAAAAAGAAAAACACTTTAATCTGGGCTTGATTAGAATACATGGTTCGTGCACTGCGGAACATACTATCAGTCTAATAAAAATCCGCTTAGAAAGCTTCGGTCTTGATTCTGATACTGATATTATTGGTATGAATGCTGACTGCGCAACTGTCATGGTCAAAGTAGGTAAGCTCATGAATTGCTATCAGCAACTGTGCTTCGTATATGGGTTACAATTAGCCGTGGTCGATGTTTTATATAAAAAGAATGAAGAGAAGGAAGAAGAACACCTAGCAACATCGCCAACAACATCTTATGAATCAGATACAGATGACGAAGACACAGCGAATGATGTTCTTGAAGAACAAGGAGTTACAGTAACAATAACGGATCCTCGTCATCCTTATCTTTCTAGGGCTGAAGTAATTCCTAGATACAATGATCTTCAAAAAGTGCGAAAAGTAGTGAGGCTGTTCAAAATATTGCCTACTAAATATGATATGTATCTGCAAAAGTACACCCCTTAACCGGAATTCCCTCGAACGGAACTCCCATTATCCGGAACTAATTTTCCAAAAAAAGTCAAACGTCGCAAAGTTGTGCCATTACTTTCCCGCGCCCGCAAGACTCATACCAGACTAGCACGATGGAGAGACAGCCGACCCAAGTGGCACAGCTATAGCTATGCTGCATAATGACAAAGTGACAGAGACTAATGGCAATGTGCGACACATGCCGTTTGTTTTAGTGGTGTGACTTTCAGAATTTAGTGTTCTAAGATGTTAGTGTATATGCACCGTATTTTGGCGTGTATAGACAGCAACAGAAGTGTTTGATGAAAAACTAGGGATAATTAATATTTCAAGTATAGGCCGCACTGAATTTTTGTATTCCCGTAAATATTGCCGGGCTTCATCGTACTAGTGCGGCAACAGCAAACTATGGCAACGACAAACTAATAAATTTGCAGTTGAATGTTATTGCTGACGTGCTGCCTGGCCTGCTGAAAAGTGGCAACAACGCAGTATTCCGCGTTAATAAAACTTTTGTATTTATGTCAAAATACCTCAACACTGCGTTTAAATTGCGGAAAATGTACGCTGTGCATAGACTGCCTGCTCGGCCGGCCGTTGCCGGGCAGGCAATGGTATGGTGCATGTGTGCGTGCAGCGTCACACACACATACACAGCTACTGCAGAGAGAGAGAGCGCGAGACAAACAAAAAAGAGGAGGAAGGAGGGCGAAAGAAAAGAAAGGGAGCGAACAAGCTTGCTTGGTGCTGGGCGACTGCTGTTTCCGCCTAGGGAAGGGGGTGGTGGTGGTGGTGGAAAGAAAGGAAGTCAAGCGAGGAAAAAAGAGAAAGGAAGCGGGCAAGCTAGATGGCAGCTGGAGGTGATACAAAGCAGAATAGTCGAGGACAGGCAGGCTAAAGTATACTGCAACCCATACGCGTTTAAACAAAGTGATGGGCTATTCATTTCTTATTATTTTTTCGACATCCTTAGAAACTAAATTAAAACATTAAAGCGTATTGTTCGTTGACAAATTTCTGAACATGGTTTAGGGGGAAATTTTTTTTAATGCCAATATCTCGTAAATAAGCAGTACCCCACTTTTNAGCAGCACCCCACTTTTTTTGTCATTTTTTTTTGTAAAAATGTGCGGCCTATACATGCCGAAATACGGTACTTTATGAACTTGGTCTATAATACGTCAGCCCCGCTCTTGTAAATGTATGTTGTGGCGACGTGCCGTGCAGTATGGGAAGGACTGTCAACGGAATTGACTATACTCGGGAAGTTTTATCATATGCACATAAACACAAACAGTAACATGATATCCAGATCTCACTTGCTCATGCAGTCACCCACCTGCGAAGAGATAAGAGCCCAGCTAGAAGGTTGAGAATTAAGGTCACTAACACAGCCAGTGCTGGGAGTTTTATGACTCACATTTCATAAACAGTACTTAGTGTTTTTTTAATGGTTTTGTAACTTTAAGGATAAAAGAAATAATTTACACTCATCGATTTCTTAAGTTAAAATTATGTCTCACATGTACACGAGTTCAGACTAAAAATGTGCTATTTTTCACACCATCCCACCCTCATTTCTCTTAACCGGAATTTTCCCACAACCGGAATACCCCTTCCCCCCACGATTCCGGTTGAGAGGTGCTCTACTGTATTTGTTATCTACGATCCTTTTTTCTGTCATAAATATAAGAATGAGACTTGTTAGCATTCTCAAATACCTAATTATTGTGATTTCAGTAAATTACGTAAGGTTAATTATGTTAGATTTTATAAAGTTACGTACTAAAATTGATCTATCTGTGAAAGTGAAATCTAGGAAGACTGAACCACCAGTTATGTATAGTTAAAATTTAACTAGTTACCTACACTGTACTAGATTTTAATTGTTTGCTCGTTGTCGAATTTTAACATTGGAAATAAAATTTATTTTATATGTTTTTTTTTATAAATTACCTATAAGTACAATACACTCTATTAACTCATTAACAGTTCATTTCGGTGGACCAAAAAGGGAAAATCATCCTGATTTGATCAATCCGGTCGGACCCGGCCGAATCGATGGGAATCCGGTCGGATTGAAAATGACGCCGGATTGCAATCCCTACCTACAATCCTAGGTTAGTTTAAAACCCTACAATCCTAGGTTAGTTTAAAACCCAACAATCCTAGGTTAGTTTTAAAATGTGAAATAGTGATTCACCCATTGTGGGGTTAGGTTCCGTTAGCTTAGGTGGGCACATATTACAAAATTAGTCGGACTTTAATGCCCCTAGTATATTCGTGTTCTGCATAATTAGTAGAGTGGAAATATACCACTTTTCAAGGGGTTTTTTTTTTTTTTACAGAAAAGTCGCTACTCTGGATAATTACTGGCTTAGTTTACTTTTGTTAATTACTGTCTCCTGCACAGATTTAAGAAGAATCTGGAGTGGTGTGATTCAAATATCATAATCCTTCAAAGGAATCCTGAAGAATAACAATGGCTGTTTAAGAAAGTAATAACAGCACTCAAGTGCGCATGATTAGCTGGTACCATGGGACTGATTAAGATTATTTTTTTATAACTAGGGAATGAAGGACAACTTGCTCTAGTATAAATATGAATAGCTTCTAGAGCCTAAACATATCAGTTTTAAAAACAGTATTTACATAAATTTACCTAAATTCATTGCAACACAATTATAATTTTTTAGGTTTGTTTTGTTGCCTCATTTGAGCATATGACACCTGTAAAGAACAATTTATTTAAACTTCAAGTTAAAAATACAGAGGCTGTAGAGGTAAGAAAATACTTGAATAATTGCTGTTTTTTAGGAAATTAAAGTTTTGCACTTTTCTTGAACCAGTAGCATGCATACAAACTATAAACAAGTTAAAAGAAATAATCAATAAAATCTAGTTCTTCTCTTCCCATAAGGAGACATCCATGATTGAGCTTATCAAGACATTACATCTCACTGTAAGGTTCTGAATTTGAATACCAGGTCGAAAATGGATGTGTGTTATTTTTAGATGAAATTTTAGTTAAGATGAAGGCCATCCCTTGTAATGTTAACAAACCAAAATTTAATTACTTCATGATGTCTTAAAAAATTTCTGGAGTATTATACAGTCAAATAATTTTCAAATGTATAATTCAGATTAACTTGGTAACGTACAACCATGCAGCATTTCTGGTTTCAGACTTGAATTTTTTCCCCCTCTGGATGGGTTTGCGAAGAACTACCACTGTCCACTAGGGCTCTGGGTTATTCTGATTCCGTCATCAACATAGCCAGACTCACATAATGGGTGGTCTTGTTTAACAGTGGCATTTTCTCCTAGGCATAACTGTTTCACGTAAGACAGTTTCATGCTTTTAATAGTATGTGGGTGTCCCTGTTTCCGCAAGTACTAGGTTCCTGGTTATGACCACATCATGAGTGATTACCGGTACTTATTGAATCTGCGTCCTGCTGGTAGAGGTGGAGAAATAATTTTGTGATAGCGGTAGTGCAATGCATGCAGACCCGGATACAAGGGAATTTACGTCTGATCACTGGTGAGACAAGATGTCACGATTTTGGGCTAATTTAGCACTCGGAGAGGGCTAGGATCACACCATGGAGAATTTAGGCTGTTCCTAAGGGCACCTGAAGCAGCTCATGAATATTGTAATTTTGAAAGTGTGTAAATCTCCAATGGTCAACGTTGGACAATAAACAGAGTGGCTGGTTTAGGTTTAATGCCAGGCAAGCAAAGTTATGGTACACACACAACACAGTTTTCAACTCAGCTTATCTTCCACTATGTCTCAACTGCCAGACAGAAAGACAGGCATTTTACTACCAGTGTTGGTTCACTGTGTTGCAAATTGGTCCAGTTGAGTCAGTTTATATTGCTTTGCTTATGATAATTTCCTCAGTTATAAAAAGCATCTACCAGAGCATTAGGTTCAATCTTTTTAATTTTTATTTAGTCTGGGCATCCTCTTGCTCCCTTGCTTGGAGAAAGACATAGTGGGTGCATTATATATAAATCAGTAATTAAATAGCAGCAGGTTTCATGTAAGTTGGCCAGCTTCTGACAGTCAGTGAGTGGCAACTTGACGTTATGAAACAAACCAAGTGCCATTTACAAAATCCTGTATCAGCTGATGCACAAACGAACAAAAGTTAATATTACGTTGGCTATTCTGAGTGCACTGCAACACACATTAGACCAGCAGAAAATATGTGATAAGAAAGAGTTTCTAGATTAATTAATACATTTTATTTTACATGGTCATAAAACAGCGGTTTTAAGAGTTAGAAACTAAACTTAGTGCTAAAGCAAAAACGTTTACGAGTTCAAAATGAAAGACACATTAAAACGATCTGTATAAATTTGAAAGACACATTAAAACGATCCGTATCAAAATGAAACACAATTTTAAAACCTTTTATCACGTCTTAATCGCCCCTGTACAACCCTGCTTTACTTACGTGCTTGATATTAATTCCAAAAGCATACAGAAATATTGCATAATATTGTTGAATAATTTTTTATAACAATTTGATGAAATATATTTCAAATTCGTGTCGTTCCGAGCCAGTAATAGAAGAACAGTCAACTTAAAAAAGACGCTATCTATTCAGCAAAGTAAGCGGCTCAGACTTTGCTGACATGTTGTGCGCGCTATCTATCGGATCTTTTCTGAAGCATTACCAGCCAGAAAAGAATAACGTTCGTTTGCAATATATAACAAATATCAGAACAGATACCAATAGTTTTATTTTTCGCGAGCTCTGCATAATTTTTTAAGTAACATCTATTTCGTGTACAGCGATTTGAAGTAACATATATTTTGTGTACAGCGATTTGAAGTAACATATATTTTGTGTACAGCGATTTTGAGTACTAGTAATTTCTATTCGGCAGGTAATCGTTCGCCTACGTAAATTACAGGCCATATTGTTCTCCGAAAACCCATTTCCTTGTTTCAGAAGAAAGTGGGACGTGCGTGAATAGTTTTTAAGCAATTTAAACGTTATTCCACGTCACATATTTCCAACTCGAATATATTAGCTATGATGTCCAACTTGTGATAATAGCTACAACTACCATCTCGCAAATGTTATCCCAAATTCACTGTCTCGGACAAATTAAAAAAGAGTTAGCAAATATTAAATTTTTTGCAAGGTTTTATATTTTTACTTTTATAACCTACTAATTTTTTTTAGACAGAAATCAGTCTAAAATATTTTAAAATTTGTTTAGCATTACATTTTTTTGTAGTTACTAAATTTAAAATTAATTATTTATATTTTGCCCTTGAACATAACAATTTACTCATTAATGATTTATGTAAACATTACTATTACCACAATTGCAGCTATGGATTTCTGAGTAGCAAGTTTGCCTAAAACGTCCCACGAACAGTACATTGACAAGGGGATCGGCTGATAACGACAGCATGAAAATAAACAACATCGTTGCTGTGTGGCCGATCAGCTGATGGCGGAAGGATATGTAGTCAGATGTAAACAGTGGCGCTACTTTTGCAGACCTGTCAGAATCTGGCCAACTTACATGGTACAGAGTTATATAGGTGCATGTGTAGACATGCACCTCTCTTAACACCATCAAAACATATGCAGCCTAACACCAGACAGTGACATGATTACAAGGACCGAGTCATAATCAGGAGTGATTCCAAAAAAACTCAAGAGTAGAAGAAATTTCTGACAATTAGCCTTCTATGCAAGTGCAAAATTGTCAGCTTATTCATTGCCATCAGTTCACAACTACTTTTAGAGACTGCGCTCATAAGCTGGTCTATCCATGTACACAGAAATATCAAGCATAAACCCAGGAATTTATGGTCACTGCTATAATGGCCACCTGCAGCTGAACACTTTCATCTGCCGGGATAGGGACAGTGGTAGCGGGAAGAGGGAAGGGATGGTGTGGTGATGTGCAGTTCAAGTACTTCCTGGATGCACACTTGTCTTGGTTGAATGGTTGAGAGGTTTTGGTTGGTGCTTAACAGTGAGGTCTTCAGCACTATTGACAGTGAAATGAAGTGAAGATGGAGTACCAGCAGAATGCAAAGGCGAGGGAAATGGGAGTACCCTAAGAAAACCAGCAAGCCAACTGCAATTCCTGTCATGTTTTCCCACATGCGAAAATCAAGGTGACCCCACCAGGAATTAAACCAGGTTCATCAAGGTGGAAGGTGAGTGGTACGACTACTACACCACTGTGGCCCGCTATCAGTCAAGTAGCACATGGCACAAGTGACACCACCAGGGATCAAACCCGGTTCATAATGGTAGAAGGTGAGTAGTCTGATTACTACACCTCTGTCAAGTAACACACGGCACAAGTGGTAAAGAAGTGAACAAGCAGCCCCACTTGCACTCACCCGTGTGCTTGCCAAATGGGGAACTTCTTGTGTGGCGAGCTCTCCAGCATGTCCTGCAATCCTCCCACGCAGTACCCCAGCACCATGTACATCTTCTGCTTCTCCTCGTTGTACAGCACATCCACCAGGCTTATCACATTCTTGTGCTTCAGCAGCTTCAGTAACCTGATCTCTCTAGGAGCACAGCCAACAAGCTCACCACTTCACACCACGCACAACTAATCACCTTACATGACACACACTAAGGCACCCAACATTTCTGAAAACAATGAGGGGAAACTAAAAATGTACAGTCATTTTGTGCCACTCATTTTCATTAAACTGTAGACTTTACAGCCCCCTCCCGACCTTGATGTATATTTCATGGTTGAAAAGACTGATGTATTATGAAGAAATCTTCAAGCTTTCATTTGAAATTAGTAAGGCAAGTGGTACAAAGTTACCCTAGTTGGAACAATGTTACTCCAAATGGATGTAACTTAACTTGTGTTCTATTTGAAAACACAGACAAAAAAAACCTTAACAAGAAATTAAAAATTTTGCTTCTCCCTATCAACACAATTATCAGTATGGCTCATAGTCAGGACTGTTACATGCTGTTTCGGTAAATGAAGAACCACCTATGCCAATAAGAGACTGAATGGTGGTCTTGTCAGATGAAGATTTTTCGATAATGCTCTGCATAGCTATCAGTGGTGCCCTCTCAATTCTACATGTGAATGTTTGTTACTTAAGAGTTACATAAACTTTTCGTTATGGAAATTTGTGTTCACTTAATATGCTTATTATTCTGGGTCTATAACACATCTCAATACCAATGGGTTGATGATATGTGTGATGCAAGTAATGAAGCAAGTATCACAGATAGTGGTGAAAGTATGAACGTTGGTAACAGTGAAGATGAACACGTATAAAGTATTTTAGCATTTGTCCAAAGTATGTAACTGGAAAAATTTGGTAACAGTGGAGATAAATAACACAAAGTGTTTTTGCATTTATCCAAAGTATATGACTTGGAAAAATCTGAAGATGAAAAATAGAAAATAATGGTTTGTAACAATGTTGTTGCAATAAGAATGTATGTTGCAAGTTTGTGAAAATTAAAGTTTGCAAAACAATTTAATTCCACAAGCAGGAAAGATATTTATAAATTCACAGAGTGTGAATATGTTGAAAATATAAATTAGCCAACAATGTAGATGTTATATAGTACCACAATTTGAGTATAATAACAAAAAATGGATGATACGTTGTGTGCGAAAAAAGTGTAATGTGTGATTAACTGGTAGTGTGGGAAACATTCTTGAACGTTTAGTTAAGTAGACTATACAGTAAAATGACTACACATGGCTGTCTAATGACACAAAAATGTTAGTACTACTAAAAACCTTAGACTAGGATAATTGATTATGCAGGTGTTATCAGTAGGCATGTGTGAAGTATGGATTGTAATTTATAATGTAAGAATAGTAATATCTGTTAGTAAAAAATGTGATGTTTGACAAGAAAGGTGCAAGATATATGAATCTGAAAAAGGAACAATGGCAATATGTGACTATATACATGGAAACTGTAAGTGTGAAGTTGTACTTATAAGAAGATTAACTTAGTGTGTTGGGAAAGGCTGTTCCACATTGATAGATCAAGCAGTTTTTGCAGAGGAGCAACAATTCTAGTAATTATTGAATGTAGTATGTACACGTGTTTACTTAATTAATAAATAAAATTAAAATTCATAAAGGCTGATGTATAGGTATGTGTTGTTAGACTGTATATTGTCTGTCTCATATAAGTTGGCCAGATTTTGTGGCAACTTGACATATAAGAAACAAACAAAGTGCCATTTACAAAACCCTGTATCAGCTGATGCACAAATGTACCAAAGTTAAAATTACGTTGGCTATTCTGAGTGCACTGCCCACGCACATTAGACAAGCAGAAAATATGCGATAAGAAAGAGTTCCTAGATTAATTATTAAATTTTATTTTACGAGGCCACAAAACAATGGCTGTTAGTATTGCAAACTAAACTTCGCGATAATGTAGTAATGCATAGGTGTTTAAAAGAAATACACAATAAAACAATCCGTATCCAAATTTAACGGAACTTCAAAAACCTTTTTCACGTCGTATCATGCCTCTCCAACCATGCTTTTAATACAGGCTTGATATTAATTCCAAAAGCATACAGAAATATTGCATAATATTGTTGACTTATTTTTTCTAATAATTTGATGAAATATATTTTAAATCCGTGTCATTCCGAGCCAGTAATACAAGAACAGTCAACTTTAAAAAGACACAATCTATAGAGCAAAGTAAGCGGCTCAGACCTCGCTCTGACATGTTGTGTGAGCCATCTATCGGATCTTTCCCAAAGCATTACCAGCTAGAGAAGAAAGCTTCCATGCTAACAGATTTACGTACAGATACAAATAGTTTTATTTTTCCGCGTGCTCTGCATAAATTTTAAAGTAACATATATTTTGTGTACAGCGATTTTGAGTACTAGTAATTTCTATTCGGCCGGTAATTGTTCGTCTACGTAAATTATATGCTATATTGTTCTCCAGAAAACCGATTTCCATGTTAATGAAGAAAGTGGGACACACGTGAATAGTTTTTAAGCAATTCTAACGTTATTCCACGTCCCATATTTCTAACTTGAATATATTAGCTTTAACGTCCAAAGTGTGATAATAGCTACAACTACCGTCTCGCAAATGTTAACCCAAATTCACGTCTCTGACAAATTAAAAAAGAGTTAGCAAATATTAAATTTTTTGCAAGGTTTTATATTTTTACTTTTATAACCTACTAATTTTTTTAGACAGATGTCAGTCTAAAATATTTTAAAATTTGTTTAGCATTACAGTACAATGGCAAGTGGATTAACTGACAGAGTGTTGATAAAAAATACAGCCTCCACTTGACGCACCAGCTGATAGTGAAAGGATACACAAATGAAAAGTAAACATTGGCGCTACTTTTGTCAAACTGTCAGAATCTGGCCAACTTACATGAGACAGACTATACCAGTGGAACTAAATTTTATACACTGAACTACCATCATCTTTATTTCACATTCTATTGTAAACCTTTACATCGACGATACAGAACATTCCCGCCATATTAACCCCACTACATTTTTTCCCTTCTTTCTCCACTACCTTACACCAGTACCAACACAACACTATAAAATTACGAATTCAGAAACTTGCACTGTGTAAATTTATCCACTTAATATGGTCAAACAATGCAATATTGAACAGGTGAGATTGTAACAAAAATACTTGGCTGTGGAACATAATACAGATGTGAAATGGTTATGTATATGTTTAAATGCAGTGGAGGGATATGTAATCAATAACTGAAAGTAGAACTTTACCAAGTATTCAGAAAAGTGTAAATGTCAAAGCACTGTGTGAAATGTAGCTGTAAAGTGTTTTAGGAGGCTAATAAACATACTTGGTGCTAAAGTTAGGTTTTGTTGTGACAAAAATTATTACCAAAGGTTGAAAGACCCAGCAGTGGGGTTAGGATTTATTAGGTTGGGATTCTGCAGTCTGTGGACAAATATCAGTCAAGAAATATAAAATAACGGTTGGGTGGAAATATTATCATATATAAATGAGGCCAACCAAATAAAGTGTACTATCTGATACTGGGGAAGACAAAAACATACCTTGTTAAAGCAAACTACAGTATGTTCTGTACATGTGAAATCGTACCGTGTATTGTATAATAAAGAAGGTGAGGTTCTGTTACATTAGGATACTGTGGTGAAAATACAGCAATACAGTAAAACCCTGTTAAGAAGTTCACACTTAAGAAGTTTTCCTGCTTAATAAGTCAAATAATTGTGCACCTTGTCTATCAGCACATGTGTAATTTGACCCTTGTAAGAAGTTTTCCTGGTTAATAAGTATTATTTCTTCAGTCACTTCAGAAACTTCTTAACAGAGTTTTATTGTACTTTATGGTAATACAAATTGTGTGTAAAACAATGCTGATCATGTAATGTAAATTAGTGGATGGGCGGAAAGATATTCGGTGATAGCAAAAATGATATCGGGATGTATATTTAAGGCCATCCGGGACGTTGTACTATCCTATTCAGATACAGTGCATCGTTATAGTAAAGGATAGTATGTTATATTTGTGTAAAATAGTTCTCATTGTCCTGTAGTACTCTTAGGGGGATGGGTTGAACTGTATTTCCCGATACCACATATGGTACTGGGAAGTACAATTGAGCCAATCTGCTCATGTGTACTACCAGATACCAAGGACTACATATGCTAAAGTTGNTCCTGTAGTACTCTTAGGGGGATGGGTTGAACTGTATTTCCCGATACCACATATGGTACTGGGAAGTACAATTGAGCAAATCTGCTCATGTGTACTACCAGATACCAAGGACTACATATGCTAAAGTTATCCCCGCCAATACATCCCCACATTTCAGTGGATGCCCCATTAGGAAAAGGTGGGGATGGGATGGGGCCATAAAAAATAATTTAGTGATATTGATGCCATGTTGACTAACTTTCACATAAACTGTCGGTATCAGGTTATACAATAGTCCCCAGCATGCTATCCTACCTGAACCTAACCTTGGCATCTGTCGATTAGCAAGTTACTGCAATCTGTGTATTTAAAAGACATCAGAAAATGTACAGAAATAGGTAGGTGCAACAATGATTTTGTCTTTTAAGTACACAGATTGCTGTGACATGTCTTCAGGTGTCAACGTTAGGTCCAATCGGGATAGCATGTGTTCTGTGGATAATCAGGGCCCTTTCTGTGACTTTCCCTCTCTTAGTGCAGTACCTTATAGATTGTGCGTAAATTGACAATGTCTGCATCTTCAGCTGGCGCATGTGTTTTTACATTTTGTAGGTCATTCAAGGTAATTCTGTTGTGGCAAAAAATATTTTTTTTTTTTGGCATTTTCGTAACAAGTATTTTTACTATCCCATTTCCCTATCTTCACAGTCCTCCTTCAATAGAGTTTTTTTAAGCTGTTGACAGAACACAAAAGTGTTTCCTTGCAGAAATGATTCAAGAATTTCCAAGAAACCAAAAATGTAAATTTTTGAAAAATGATTTTTAGAGAAAAACCCTGGTAAATAATTACTGTGAACTTTTATAGAATTTCTGGATTACTGGGTTTACTTGTGCAACATTTTAGATATTTTTGTACAGTATACATTAGATTTAAATAGACAATAATTGGGTAAGCCTATTCAGTTTTTAATTACTTTTTTTAATGTTTTTTTTTTCAGGTGTTATAATTATGAAGTATCAGGTTGAAATTTCGTGGATGCTTTGTATATTCTTTTGCAGTNGTTTTTTTTTTCAGGTGTTATAATTATGAAGTATCAGGTTGAAATTTCGTGGATGCTTTGTATATTCTTTTGCAGTTTAGGTAAGAAAATGTGAAATTTTGCAAGTGTTAACACATCTTGTTTATATCAACTACTATGTTCCTTTATGTTAGATAATGCCAGACTATCGCGAACAAAAGCAAACAAAATAAGAGAGTTACTGAAGTTGAGGATAGCCAGATTTGAGCGTGTTCTCTGTACCAATATGAATTGGAGTTACGACTAATGTTTGGCCTTTTCTGCTTAAGTATTTGGCAAATCACTGTATTACAGTAATTCAATTGGATGTAGACAGAAAAACTTTCTGGGGTAATGGTCCACTGGGACATTGGTAGTAACAGATATAATAAAGTGCAATGTAATGTTAAAATATTATGTTGGCCAGGCGCGTGGTTTAAACAAAGTTGTCCATTGCCTTTACTTTTAAGCTGACATATGGTTATTTAATTATGATGCATCCACCCAAGTACTTGGACCAAATGTGGCATGTTTCTAGCATAACGCTGTGCATTGGGCATGCTGCTGTCACAAGGTGAGAAGGTACTTTTAGTATTTTTGTTTCAGAATGAGGCTATGGTAGTACATTTTTGTTTTTGATTTCTTTGAGTTGTGCAGCTGTTGGAAATTTGTACGGCTACCAATTAGGTCAAGAGAAGTGAATTCACACAAATCTACGCCTCTCTGCTTCCCAGAGCATGAGCAAAGGGGGCACAAGAGGGCTACACCAATTTACCTGCTTCATGTATCTACGAAACAGGTAAATTGGTGCAGCTCTCTGAACTTGCTTGCTCACGTTCCGGAAAGCAGTGTGGCATGTGGTTAACATATTTTCCGGAGCTATTTGTGGATGTATTCAACATTTTCATGTTCAACATTTGTCTTAATGTCATTTCTTACGTTCTTTTACTAGTTTCACCTTCCAGTTTACCTGATTATCATAGGGTAATTATGCAGTTTAGGAGTTTTTCTGAAAACAACGTCCGAGACCACCAAAAGTAGCATTAATGGGTTCTGCACAGCTTACCGTGTTCATATATATGCTGGGGTCATGTTAAAATAAGTAGAACATATTANAGCATTAATGGGTTCTGCACAGCTTACCGTGTTCATATATATGCTGGGGTCATGTTAAAATAAGTAGAACATATTAAATTTTTTTAAACAAAATTGCTAAATGTACGAGCAGTTTGACCGGTGTGTTTACGTCGGTCGCCATGTTTAATGGCTGTACATCGCTGTTTCCCACGCTACCTACCGACCGCGGATATTCAGGAGGGCGTAATGTTAAAATAAATAGAATGTATTAAATAAAATAGTTAATAGTACAATAGTATGAGCTGTCCGCCAGTTTTTTTACGTCGGACGCCTTAATTTTGGTGATTTTCGGCATTGTGCCATCACCTTATTGGCTGTAGGTCGTTGACGTCATCGCCATCAAATTTCAGTTGCCGTTCAGATGCAAAACAGTGTGGCTGTGTTGTTGCTGGCGCGACTTGTAACGTACGAATCTGACCGATTTAAAAACTGAGTGTGCAATAACGAGTGCTTCTGTGCGTATTTTCGCCTATGAACGTGTGCTTTTGTGCATAATATTCGCCTATGTGGCGGGTGTTACTTGTTTCGTCAAGTGAGGTAAGGTGTATAAAAGTTGAATTGGCCGAGGACAGAGGAATTGTACTCGCCGCTACCTAGGTGAGTTAATTGATATTCTTCCGTGTGTTTTACGAATCCTTTAAATCCTAGATTTGACTAAATTTGTA
This sequence comes from Clitarchus hookeri, assembly GCA_002778355.1. Lineage (NCBI taxonomy): Eukaryota > Metazoa > Arthropoda > Insecta > Phasmatodea > Phasmatidae > Clitarchus > Clitarchus hookeri. Next base: position 756 of record NQII01008673.1, on the reverse strand, counting down.
TATTAGTTTAAAACCCTAAAATCCAACGTTAGTTTAAAACCAAAATATCCTAGGTTAAATTAACACCCTACAATCACCAAATATTAAGGCGCCAGACGTAAAAAAACCGGCGGACCGCTTGTTCTATTAACTATTTTATTTAATACGTTAGAATTTATTTTAACATTACACCCTCCTGAATATCCGCGGCCGGTAGGTAGCGTGGGAAACAGCGATGCGTAGCCATTGAACATGGCGACCGACGTAAACACACCAGTCAAACTGCTCGTACATTTAGCAATTTTGTTAAATTTTTTAAAATATGTTCTACTTATTTTAACGTGACCCCCTCATATATATGAACAAGGTAGGCTGTGCAGAACCCATTAATGCTAATTTTGTTGGTCTAGGACGTTTCGTTCAGAAAAGCCCCTAAACTGCATAATTACGAGGCATATCCAGAAAGTAAGAGTACTCAATTTTTTGTATTGTTAAAAAAAAATTTTATTTAAACAAAATTAGAGTATATTGTAACAATATGTTACTTATTTTTCCACGTAGTCACCTTCCCGTTCTATGCAGGTTGTAAGTCATGGCACAAGCTTTTAGATGCCCTCCTTATAGAACTCTCCCGTCATCTCCTTCATCCACTTCTAGACCTCTTGTTTAATCTCCTCATAGGTTATAAATTTTTTTCCACCCATGTGAGTCTTCAGGAAGGTGAAAAGATGAAAATCTGAAGGTGCTAAGTCAGAGGAGTATGCAGGGTGGTTCAAA
>NQII01008672.1:34961-65384 GCA_002778355.1 Clitarchus hookeri | reverse complement strand
TAATTATACAATAACTTGTCCTTTTTTTACATTAATATAATACAATGTACTTGTACACCAGAGACAAATAATGGACGTCTTGTGCATTTCTGCGAGGAAACTTCCTAGCGATATAACGTGGTTGTAAACTTATTTACAGTAATACATTAAAGTTTTATAAAATATACGATACATACTCACTGGGCTATAAGGCTAAACTTTATTTCTCTTGCGAAAAAAATTTTATCCTCTTAAATTTATTAACTTGTTTTTCTCACTCTAAACAGCATTGTTCATAAAGATCTTTCGATAATATTAATATTGTAAACTTTATATAAACAAATAAATATATTTGTATGTATAATCGATGTGATGTGGTCTATGGATAAGACGCCTGCTTTCAATTAAAAGGCTTGCATCCCACGAATCTCAAGAGCTGAGAACGCAAATAAGTCACCAACGCTCACACCTAAACTATCCTAGCCAGAATTATTGGTCGGTCCAACCAATCGCCAAGAAATTATCACACGGGTTCACGTTGATCACGCTTAGATCACTATCACCACGCATAAAATCGGTCGTCATTTAATAATGGAGGAATTTCACCTGTTCTGTTGTGGGCTCTTGAATTCTATATGTTATTTTTCGCGATGTTGCCACACCTCTAATACAAAAATGACAAGACATTTAATCACATATTAAAATCAATAATGTCATAAACAAGGTGGGCTGTGGTCGGCAGCGGGCACTTGCTTACTGCAGCTTATCACTTAAGCGATCACATCGCTCGAAGAAGAAGCATGATATATCCGAATACGTGACCCACGGTAGTTTTACTGATATCTACGACACTACCGACCGTATCACTCCCCTATCATCGTCCACTGCAAAACATCTGATCACCCGTTTTGCAGCATAACCTCTATGACCACCTCCACAACTACAACCACAGCCATGATTATCTGCAACCTTTACAAATTTATTGCCACCTACCAACCCACCTAGCCAACCCAAAAATCACTCCTAGGACAGGTTCTATCACCTTCAGTTAATCTGCCGGTCAATATTTAGCTAATGGCTAGCACTAACATTCTTTTTTATCACTTCTAGTCAACGTCTATCAGTGACGGTCACCGATGATGATCCAGTGGCTATCTGTTACAACAGGAGTTTGAGGATAGAGAAAACGGCGTCATATTTGGAATGTACGGCAGAAATACAACTAGTATTTATATATTAATAAGAACAGTAGAGTGGTTTTAAATACTCCCAAGAGATGCAACTAAATATTTCTATATTACCCACTGAGCAACATTTTGACGTGACTCTCGACAGTACGAATTCCGGACGTTTTTGCGGAGGAAATCGCGAACCACAGAACACGTAACGCGGTGGCACAGTGGATATCAAATGCTGTATTGCGAATAAAAATGTGATATATATGTTGGAGAGTATTCAAACAGTAAAAGAAATCCTTAACTGAAATGAAGCCTAGCCCAATGACAAATTCTTACATTCCTCATATAATATTTCACTGACGAGTGGTATTTTTGAAAGGCGAATGAAAACTTTNGTATTTTTTGAAAGGCGAATGAAAACTTTACTTTTTCGTGATTATATTTTTGCACATTGTGTATCTACTGGGTGCGTAAAAAACGTCATAGCAACGGAGACGTAAATATTATCAGTTGATGTTCGTTTATTGCAATTATAATTAATTGATAGTGTCAGATATAAAACAAAATATTGTTAATATTGTTTTCGTAAAAAATATATTTACATTTCACCTTTGATTTCTGATATCGGAGGCTTCAGGTACTAAACAAACAATTTCAGCATTATTAAATAAAAATTACCTACTGATAAATATTTTACTACGAAATAATATGTTTACTGTATCAAAAACATAAAAATTAACTTATAAATTTTGTTTAAATGTTGTTCTTAAAAATACACAAACTCGAAAAGATTTTAAACTTTTGATACCAACATATAAAAAATCAGACCTGAACATCATGTTACAAAGAGGAGGCTGCATAACAGTCATAAGAAACTAGCCGTTATTTAACCAGCAGTCAAGGCCAACACCTAACTGGCCAACCTCCTGTTTTAGCGGCCGGTGGTCACGTCCGGCCTTCGAGTTCTGCTAAGAGAACTGACCCAACTCTTTACAAAAAAGGAAAACAAACTGTTATCAGAACACAACCATTCCACAATGCAGCCATTAACCGATGGCATATCTCCGTTGACCATCAGAAGTAGGCTGTGGGATATCGACCCCGGAGAAAGTCGCCACCTGTGTAACTAACAGCAACGCACTAACTCCACACCAGAAAACTCTGCCAGCTGCATTACACCACACACTCCTTCCCCACAAAAACTTGTATATAATTTCCGCAGAACAACAATGTCCTACCTGCAAACCACGGTAGGCCTCAATATAGGACATTATACTTGAAAATATAATTATTTATGAACGCATACGAACTTAGAAGACAGATGGTATTTTTATAATAAAGACATATAATAAAAATAATATATTCACTATGTACCCATATATAGATAATTAATCCTTTTTCATTACGTTTGTAAGCATAATCGGCATGTTTTATTCATCCTTTAAGATTAATGTAAAAAATATGGCAATTTTTATGAAGCATAGTTATATACAGGCTGAGTCGTTAATGTATGCTAGTCCGGCATGAGCGGAATCCTTAATACAAATAAATACGGAAACATCAATACGACTTACGGTCTACAGTGAATTCGGAGGGTGGTAGACGCCCTCGAAAGTGAAGAGAGGCAATGTGTTTCGCATTGTAGTATCCGCTAATCCAGACCGTTACGTCATAAATCACATTGTTACGTGTCGCTGGTCTAAGCCGCTGACCTCGACCCGCCCCACGCAAGCGGGCGGAAGAGAAGGGCAGAGAAGTTGGATTATTTATTGATGCGCACGCGCTCTCAGTTGTAACCGGAGACGCAGCGGCTTTTGACAAAGGAATGTTTTACAAAGCGTGCCTGTTGAGCCCATCAAGGCGCGTGTCTCTCCTGACCTTCGNGCGGCTTTTGACAAAGGAATGTTTTACAAAGCGTGCCTGTTGAGCCCATCAAGGCGCGTGTCTCTCCTGACCTTCGCTATCGGGTGTGTTTGAGACACATGAAGAATGCTCTGGATTACGGACATAATTTCTCTCATCGTGACTCGGGGTGTGTTGAACCTTCCAGATGGTCAGGGTGGCTGATATAAAGGCGCAGGGAAGGGCAGGTGATAATACAGCACATTTGGAAAACTTGTAAACACCGATCTTGCATGGCGAAGGTCGGTGACTGCTGGATGGAACGACCTAATTTTCTTACATGTACAGTCTGTGAAACCGTACTGGGGTGCAATACTGGTGGAGGGGAGCCTGAATGATATTCCTTGCCAAATCGTCGTCGACACTGGTGCAACCATAACAGTAGTAAGATTAGACATCCATGTGCCTTTCCCCTTGCGATCGCCCGTCGACAGTTTGAAACGCTGCTATTTGACTACAGTAACATATGACACCACACCTGTTAGAGGTAAGAGAAAAGTAATCAGGANAGTTTGAAACGCTGCTATTTGACTACAGTAACATATGACACCACACCTGTTAGAGGTAAGAGAAAAGTAATCAGGATGCTTGGTGACCTTAGCATAGAGCACAATATTTACACAGCAAAAATAAAGGATGAATGTCTTTTGGGGCTTGGTGTACTGTGTACGTTGGGATGCTCTATCGATACTCGACTTGGTANGAAATAAAGGATGAATGTCTTTTGGGGCTTGGTGTACTGTGTACGTTGGGATGCTCTATCGATACTCGACTTGGTATGCTACGAGTAGGCAGTACAGAGTTGATGTTATCTACATGTCATGATTGGTCCTCCCCAATAAGCTGGCATTTGAATCTTATCGAGACAGCAACGAGGGTTGGCATCCTGCCAGGTAAAGTCACTGTAGCAAGAACTTCGGTCTATTCTTAATCTGACATTTTTCCAGTTAAAATGATACATTTGTCCGATAGTGACATTCTTCTTGAGGAGGGAGCCGTGATAGATGCTTGCAAGCAGGTCACACAGGTAGTTCCAAATGTTTCAGAAGTAGATCAAATAGAATGTCCTCTACCAGAAGTACTGGATGAACTGCTAATACGAACAAAACAAAATCTTAACTGGCGACAGGAGAAAGCTCTCCCTGAATTACTGTAGAGAAATAGTGATGCCTTCTCATGTGGACCAAATGACCTTGAAAGGTCTGATGTAATCTGCCACCACTTGGTTACAGAAGATGCCAGACCCATAAAACAGCCACAAAGACAATTGCCACTAGCTTCGCATGATGTAGTTGAGAGAATTCTGAAGGAAATGAATTATCTAGATGTGATAGAACCATCAGTTTGTCCATGGTCGTCCCCAATAGTCCTTGTTAAAAATAATGATGGCTCTCTAAGGTTTTGTGTAGATTATCCCTAGCTTAATAATGCGACCAATAAATACTCTTATCCAGTTCCAAGCATAGATGTCACATTAAACAGCCTAGAAGATTTGGAATGGTTTTTAAGTTGGGATATGAGGAGTGGGTACTGGCACTGCGAGGTAGCCCCAGAGGACCAAGAGAATACTGCATTTTTTGTCCAAGGTAAAGGAACCTGGAAGTTCAAAGTTATGCCTTTTGGACTATGNAGGACCAAGAGAATACTGCATTTTTTGTCCAAGGTAAAGGAACCTGGAAGTTCAAAGTTATGCCTTTTGGACTATGTAATGTCCCTACCAACTTCGAATGCCTTATGGAAAAAGTCCTGTCATATATGCCAGGCTTACCTAGATGACATTGTTGTGACAGGAAAGACATTTGAAGAGCCCCTATAACTCTTAGACTCTGCATTCCAGAATGTGGCCACAGTCAAATTGAAACTGGTTCCTAAGAAGTACCACCTGTTTCAAAATAAAATCAATTTATTGGGGTATGTATTGTTGCCGCATGGAATCGAAACAGACTCCGAAGAAGACCAAAACAATAAGAAATTGGCTGACACCAACTGACAAAATTGACTTGTGGAATTTTATCGGATTATGTGCCTGTTACCATTGATTTGTACCTAGGTTCACCTCGATCACCGAGCCGCTAATAAACTGAATGAGGCGAAAAGGAGATTTCATTGGACCATCTAGTGTGAAAATGCTTTTTTATCTAAAGNTCCGCTAATAAACTGAATGAGGCGAAAAGGAGATTTCATTGGACCATCTAGTGTGAAAATGCTTTTTTATCTAAAGAAAATACAGATATCTCCACCAGTCCTGGGTTTCCCGAAAAGTGAAGCTGTATTTATTTTGGACACTGATGCTAGTGCTGTAGGCGTTGGAGCTGTGTTTTCTCAGGTTCAAGATGAGAAGGAAAGACCACTAGCATACTTCAGTAAGGTATTGCATAAACCTGAGAGAAATTACTGTTTTACATGCAGGGAGCTTCTGGCCAAGGTGAAGGCAATTTAACACTGCCACCCCTACATTTATGGCAGACAATTTATTCGAAGAATNGGGAGCTTCTGGCCAAGGTGAAGGCAATTTAACACTGCCACCCCTACATTTATGGCAGACAATTTATTCGAAGAATCGACCACGCATTTTTATGCTGGCTACTGAATTTCAAGAACCCCAATGGTCAAATAGCCTTGTAAATACAGCATATTCAAGAATATGTATTTGAAATACAGCACAGATCTGTATGCCTTCGCAGCACTGCAGATGCACTCTCCAGGAGGCCATATGAACCATTTTGTCGTCATTGTGAATGCCAGGAAGAAAAGAGCGATGAACCACTGAGGGTACGGAGTACAATAATTCAAGGTACTTTATCTTGTGATGGGTCATCTACCTGGAGTATTGAGGGTATTAGGAAAGATCAGCTGATTGCTCACACTTTGCAGCCATTACTAAAGTGGAAAGAAACTTNTTTGCAGCCATTACTAAAGTGGAAAGAAACTTGCTGTCGGCCGAATTGGTAAGATATATCTAGTCTAAGAGCAGCAGTCAAAGCATACTGGGCACACTAGAATTCCCTCGTACTGAAGAATGGAGTACATTACAGAAACTAGGAAAATAATGATGGAAAACACTCACACTTTTAGTTGTTCCCTCCAGAATGCATGGTTCCCGAAGTCTTAAAAAACTGCATAATGCGGCAGCCAGTGGTCACTTTGGTGTTAATAAGACCCTCGACAGAGTAAGACTGAGATTCTACTGGCTTCATTGTTGGGAGGACGATGAGAAGTGGTGCCGATTGAGCTACCCCTTCACCGCGATGAAGGGCCCAAGGACCAGAGAGCAAGGTCGCCTCCAGAAATACAATGCTGGAGCTCCATTCAAGGGGATGGCAGTAGATATTCTGGGCCCCTTGCCTTTCTCAGAGAGAGGTAATCGGTTTCTTCTGGTGGCCCAATATTACTTTACCAAGTGGCCTAAAGTCATTTCCCTTCCAAACCAAGAAGCACATACTGTGGCCGATGCACTTATAGAGCATGTCTTCTGGAGGTTTGGGGTGCCACTAGAACTCAATTCCGATCAGGGAAGATACTTCGAAGCTGCGGTGTTCCAGGAGGTAACAAAGTTTCTGGGGAGTATATGTTGATCTTTGTGGCAGGCAACCAAAAAAGTTGGGATTCAAAGCTACCATTGCTTCTCCTTACTTACCGATCGGCATTTTACGAGCCCACAAGGGTAACACCACGAAGGATACTATTTAGAAGTGAACTACGCCTCCCTAGTGACCTGCTGTTTGCCTATCGGCAGAATAGGATGTTGCAGCCCCTAGTTATGCCAGAGAATTACAAACCAGACTTGTTGGCATTCATGATTTTGCTCGACAGCACCTAAGAATAAATAGTTACAGGACGGAGGCGTGGAATGATAGAGAATGTCGGGCGAGTGCCATCAATGCTCTCGGGCGAAGCCGAAGGTGGTCCACATTGACCGACTGGCACTCTACGAAGGACCTGATGTAGTTGAGTCTCTTTGGGACCAACATACTTGAGGAGGGTACAGTGTTACAGGCGGCCGCTATGCGAGCGTCTGAGGCGCGGAAGATGTATTGTCGCGCATGCGCTATCAGTTGCAACCGGAGACGCAGCTGCTTTTCACAAAGGAATATTTAGAAACCGTTCCTGTTATGCCTATCAAGGCACGTGTCGCTCCCGACCTTGAGTATCCGGTGAATTTGAGACATCTGAAGAATGCTCTGCTTTGAGACATCTCAGGAATGCAGAACTCATTTCTTTCAGCGTTACTCAGGGTGCGTTGTACCTTCCATATGGTCAGGGTGACTGATATGAAGTGTATGGGGCCCCCGAGCCAGGAGTTGATGATTGGATGAGTGGCTAGAGTTTTAGCGATAGACGACGAGCGAGAAAAGAAGCGCTCGGCTAGAGAAGTGTCAAGCGAGAGGTAAATCTGCGACTGCGAGCATCATTGCAGTGGAGAGTACGACTGTCGGCTTGAGTATTGGACTGGATGTGTAAGTGAAATACATTACAAATGCTGGCAACAGATAGACTGAACGTGTGTTAATGATGAATATGAGTTTATTTAACTATAACCAAATGCAGGCATTAATATGGACGTTAATTAGAGTTTGAATATACACTAAATATTGCACTCGCTGTAAAATAAAAGGGTATTCGTGGAGACAGATAATTTAATGCTGTAAATAATAGTTGTTAGAATAAATTAAAAACTAAATTTAGTTCGTTTATTTTCATTAAAACCTCCATCTCTCACACACTCAGATACTCCCCTCAGGCGTCTTGTAACAATACATTAACGACTCAACCTGTGTAATAAAATCAGGTGTTTTACATAAAAATTATATTTTAGCTTACACAAAAATTACTAAATTGTTATCAGGAATCTCATTAATGATCAAGATCGATTGTTGTCATACAGAAAAAGTTATTTACATAAACAATTAAAACATTTATGAGCATGTGTGGTTATTCACGTATTTATGAGCATGTGTGGTTATTCACGTATTACTTTTGAAAATACCGTGCCTTTGTAGGCAACGGGTCAAATAAGGTGTATAAATTCAATATCATTTAACTCTTGCGTGTTTTGATGTGCCTTGATAGCAATAACTTCTTAGGGTTCGAAGCAAGGTTTTAAAAGCCGCATGTTATATATGTATTTCTTTACTTAACACACACGTTAAAGTGACACACAATAATTTGAATATTTTTTAACTACTTGTTTGACTTTGAAATTACGAATGAATTTATTTGTAAACTTCTTATGAGGAATTTGCCGGGATTGGAAATAACGAGTGAATAACTTCTCTATACTTTATAAGGAGATTAAAGCAATTGATACATTTATATATTTCTTATTATTTCAACAGCTTCATGTAGTTTACAAAAAAAAAAAATGAAAACACACTTTAGCAAGGAAATTAGCACGTGTAATAAAAATAATTAGACAGTAGACAGTGTGCCAACATCTAAGCTACCGACGAAATGAAAAATCGCGTATTTGTTTTAATATTGGAACTGTAGTAGCTAATATTTTGTTGTTGGTACGGCGATTGCAATAAATGTATCTACTCATGTCATCCTTTCCAGCTACATAAAAAAAATCTGCTGTGTTTCAACGAACACAATTTTTGCTGAGGACTGTATTAGTAATGACATAACGCTCTGAGATTTGTCGAGACCAACAAACATGTATTTCTGTGTGATGTTATCGGCAGCATCTTTTCACGGAATATCGTCTCGATAACGAATGATGTTACAGCCACACGAGGGAATTATCTTACTAGTCGTTGTTTTCCGCTGTATGCAGCGTTGGTCATTCCATCCACTTTCTCTGCAATGTCCCATACGTAGGACACAGTGATTGAATGGGTTAAAGCGAAAACTTCCACTCCCTTCCTTCTGAGATGACGCCGGTGTCGTTTTTAAATAAATAATCTTATTCTTTTAGGCCTTGATAATCAAAATATTATAAACTTTCATCATATTCCATTGAACTGCAAACATACCTACTGTAATTCCGTCTCTTGGAGGTTTGTTTTGCTGAGGTTGGAACGATATTTAAACGCAACTGATGCAAATATTAAATAATTTCAACCACTGGTTCAAATTTTTTATTTTATATTATAATTCAAATTACGTAACTGAAAAATAACAAATATAAAACAACAAATATAAAAATAATATAATGAACCGAAATAATAAAAGTAGGTAAATAATTAATCAGAACTTAAAATTTCGCATTTTAATTTAATTAGTATACACATAAATAAAAGTGAAATGGACGGAGCATAATTGCATTCACATTTTAAGTGTTTCTGAAAATTAATTATATGAACCAACTATCGAAATCTGAAAACGCCAGAATTCAAACTAATGATTCAGCAGTGATAAATGTCGGCATTAAAAAAAATTTCTTAAATACAACTTTTAATAAAAACCAAGCATCAAGATGCTTCGAAGACCGCAAAGTTCCAGGCTGTAAAATGCAGAAAACACAGCGACTGAGGATAACGTATAGTTCCATGTCAGGAGATGAACCAGTTTATGTAGGCGGTGTGCTTTTCACGTCTGGCTGTCTGCGGTGGGAGTGACAGGGAACCGCGGAATAATGGCGTGATTCAACTGAACATGACTGACACGCTTTCACAGCTTGTTGAAAATGGATCAGCCTGGCGGGAAACCAGAGTTCCGCGGCTGCATAATGCCGTGCCAATCATTCTCCACGCAAGAACTGCTCTCTTACAGAGGAGATGCAAACGGCGCTACATTGCCTCCCGAAAAGATGATACTTTCTTAGCCAGGAATCGTAAGGAAACATTTTTTTTTCAATACGACGCCAGGCCTGTTAAATAATACGCGGATAAAAAAACCTATAACCGTAGTCGGAATGCTTATAACTGGGTCTTTCGTATTTATTAAATTTTTTTATAACACGATTTCCTTTGGTAGGTCTACGAGATCACTTTCTATGTGGGTCTATACTTGCATAAAAAATTTGCTCTCTCAGTACTGATTGATTAATTTTCCTATTGACAAGTTTGAACGAAATAATACTTTCTCTCCATAAAATATTACTTTTTCTTCAAAACATATTGCAAAAAATTGTTGACGTGCAGTTAACTTGGATCCTATGTGAATTAGTAAATATCATTCCGAAAGTATTAATGGGATCAGAACACATAATGCTGTAAAGTATTTCATTATTTGAGTATACGTTAAAATCCTTAAAGCATGTATTGATATTCTGCACCCGTTGAATAAACAGAAAATTATAACGAGTTCATGTAACAGAATATAAAAAAAAGTTTGTGAATGCATTGAAGATATTTTGTTTCTAATGAAGTACTGTTTTGTTAATTTTTCTTTTAAACTAAATAATCCAGAATATTAGTAATATTTGTATTACATAAAAAAATTAGTACAAAATGCTGTTATGTACAACATTTACGTAGCTTACTTCAACTTTAAAGGGATTCTCTCTCTTCATAAATTACGACGTACGTTCTCTCTCTCTCTCTCTCTCTCCCCCTTCTCTCTCTCTTACTATTATTTTCAATCCTTCATTATTAAAGTTATTCCAGGTCTGCTGGTTGCCCCTCGTCATGCGGGCTTCCTTTTGCCCGACGGAGAGCACCATAGATGAATCCTTAAACGCCTTTTTTCATATATTATTTTAAATTAATTATACAGAAAATAATTCAGTGCACAATGGTATGTAATTGTTTCGTACATGTCAATTCACTATCAATATATGAAATTCTTTTCCAATCTAGGTGTCCATAGTTCCTCTCTTTCTCCCATGAAGTTCAACTGTTTGCGCATTATATTTCTAGATTTCAGCCAAAGTCCATTGTCTCTCTTCATTAGTAGATATACTTTCTGATTCTGTTTGCAGAATCTTCTTCTTCACCTGCCAAGATTTTATCTCATTCGACAGAACTCCATTTAACATTTACATTTTCGTAAAAGTAACTTAATTTATTTTGATGTACGAAAATTATTCGATATTTAATTTTGATTAATCCGTTTTATGATANTCGTAAAAGTAACTTAATTTATTTTGATGTACGAAAATTATTCGATATTTAATTTTGATTAATCCGTTTTATGATATTTATTTCTGTTTTAAGAGAGAATAAATCTATCAAATTGGCACATTTGTTTAGCCTGAAATTTTAAGGCTACTGCTCGGAAAATGCACAACAGATTAAATAATAAAAATATTGATGTTCGGGTACTTTCAATAAATAAATAAATAAATATGTATATATATATATAGAAAGTACCCGAATAACAATATTTTTATTACACATATATATATATATTTATATAATTTGAAGCGTTTTGCTATTGGTGACAAAAATTCCTTTCTAAAAATATATTTATGAATAATATTGTTTAAACACAATTATATTTGACGACATAACAATGACTGAACTAGTTTTTCAAATGAGCACTTTAATTTATTACTCCAAATAATTCATAAAATACTCATTATTATAATAACGAGTTTGTAAAAATGTAAACATTCGTTCATCTAGAGTTACTTATCAAATATATAGTTTTTGCAGCAACTATTAGATATATATATGGACCATAATACTACTACATCAAATGTATTATACAATGGAATATTTCGCGGTTTGTAAAAATTTTTTTTTAGAGAAATAGGAAAGTTGGAAAAAATATTTAATGAATGCTAGCAATCCATTAAAACCATAAGTTATGATATATGCATACTACACACAAAGATTTTTCACTCANATTTAATGAATGCTAGCAATCCATTAAAACCATAAGTTATGATATATGCATACTACACACAAAGATTTTTCACTCACCTTCAGTGTTAAGTAGGACAATCCTCTCTTTTTGCGTCATAGAAGACTAAGTTTAGATTTTAGATTAAAATATAAGTTTTAATTTTTAATTTTTGTATTATTGAATTGTCCAAACCTGCGAGAATGAATACGGGCATTACTGAAACGGATTTCCTTCCGAAGAGGCTGTCGATATTGAGAGACCAGCTTTTATAACATATCAGATCCTACGTGTGTTATAATGTGTGGAAATAAAACAATTTCGATCACAGCTTGGATCAGAAGTTTGGCTTTGTGAATACATTCTCTTTTACCGCAGCAGACCGCAACGATATCGTCTGAGCGAAGCACTTAGCGAGCGATCTACTATCTATCCAACGAATAATGTTCAATATGAGAACTTCGGGACAACTATTAAGTTGGCTCAGTCTTTTGACAACTNTTTAATTTTTGTATTATTGAATTGTCCAAACCTGCGAGAATGAATACGGGCATTACTGAAACGGATTTCCTTCCGACGAGGCTGTCGATATTGAGAGACCAGCTTTTATAACATATCAGATCCTACGTGTGTTATAATGTGTGGAAATAAAACAATTTCGATCACAGCTTGGATCAGAAGTTTGGCTTTGTGAATACATTCTCTTTTACCGCAGCAGACCGCAACGACATCGTCTGAGCGAAGCACTTAGCGAGCGATCTTCTATCTATCCAACGAATAATGTTCAATATGAGAACTTCGGGACAACTATTAAGTTGGCTCAGTCTTTTGACAACTTGTAGAATCCTGATTTGAGTTGATGGTGACTTATCTGTCATCAACTAACGAAAACTAAACATCTTGTGTCCGCCTTAATTTTTGCTATATCTTTTTTAAATAGCGTGGGTGTATCGGTTGAAAATAAAATATATTCGTTCCACCCGTTTTACATCTGTGTGACTGATCAAACACTGATACTTTTTGTTAATCTTATCTTTGTACAATGTAAACATTTCATTCCAGAGTTACACCATTTGGAATTCTAATAAGATGTATAGGTATTGGTGGTCTTAAGAAAAGGGGGTAGGTTGGTTCGATACGTTCTTGATATTTATAATTATTTCCGTAATTTAATTTACAATGTCGAGATGATTAAAAGGGATTAGACGACTTCATTAAAACACACAATAAAGGANTTTGAGTTGATGGTGACTTATCTGTCATCAACTAACGAAAACTAAACATCTTGTGTCCGCCTTAATTTTTGCTATACCTTTTTTAAATAGCGTGGGTGTATCGGTTGAAAATAAAATAGATTCGTTCCACCCGTTTTACATCTGTGTGACTGATCAAACACTGATACTTTTGGTTAATCTTATCTTTGTACAATGTAAACATTTCATTCCAGAGTTACACCATTTGGAATTCTAATAAGATGTATAGGTATTGGTGGTCTTAAGAAAAGGGGTTAGGTTGGTTCGATACGTTCTTGATATTTATAATTATTTTCCGTAATTTAATTTACAATGTCGAGATGATTAAAAGGGATTAGACGACTTCATTAAAACACACAATAAAGGANTTTTCCGTAATTTAATTTACAATGTCGAGATGATTAAAAGGGATTAGACGACTTCATTAAAACACACAATAAAGGAAGAAGTTAATCATATATATTCAAATGTGTGTTTCTGTAAGCATGTTTGAATATATGAAAATACTGAATTCAAAATTCTATACTGTTACATGTCACTGGTCTGCGCCGCTGACCTTGGCCCGTCCCGTGAGAGCAGGCGGAAAAGAAGTACAGAGTAGTGATAACCGGGGCGGCAAGTCAATGGGAAGATAGAATGACATTCGAGCGATAATCCTACCAGCATTCTGAGTTATGGAGGCATTCTGCCGCGATAACCCTTTGTCGACTCGCCGCTCCTGACTTTCGGCGGATAGGATCTCTGCATTTATCTGAATAATGCTCTGTATTACTGATCTCGTTCTCTCAGCGTGACTCGGGGTGCTTTGAACCTTAAATATGGTCAGGGCGAACGATATAAAAGTGTAACAGGCCTCCGAGCCGGGAGTGGAGTTGTTAAATGGATGAGTGGCTGAGTTCCGAGCGATAGACGACGAGCAGCGAGAGAAGTGACCAGAGGAAGGGAAATCAGTGACTGCGAGTATCAAACAGTGAAGAGTGCGGCTGGCAGGCTGGACTATTGGACTAGAAGCGTGAGTGAAAGACATTACAAATGATTCCAACAGATAGACTGAAAACATGTTAATGATGAGTATGAGTTAATTGACTGTAACCAAACAGAGACATTAAGAAGGACGTTAACTAGAGGTGAACTATACATTAAATGTTGGACTCACTGTTAAATAAACAGAGTAATATTGGAGGCAGATAATTTAATGCTCCAAATAATGGCTGTGTGAATAAATTACAAATCAAATTTAGTTCTTTTATTTTTTTAAAGACCCCCATCCCTAACAAACTCAGATACACCCCTCACGCGTCCCATGTAACACTAGTGTCAGAAGTGGGATGGAGGCATTTAATTATTAATCAAGTTAGGCAATAGGCTAATAATTAGTGATTGANACACTAGTGTCAGAAGTGGGATGGAGGCATTTAATTATTAATCAAGTTAGGCAATAGGCTAATAATTAGTGATTGAGAAAAATTAATTAAGATTTGTACAACTATCGCAGTGAATGCTAACTAGAAAACTGTCTGCAGAACTGGAAGCAAAGCAAGCTTTAATTAAGAGGCTAGGTAGCCAAATTGTTAATGTGAGCGCTAGTGTTAATAGCCTTGATGAAAAAATTACTATTGTAAAAGAAACTGCGAATAAAACTGTAAATAAACAAATTTCTTCAGTAATAATAAATGAAAACGAGAATGTAAACACCCAGATAATTACTGTGTGNAAAAAAATTAATTAAGATTTGTACAACTATCGCAGTGAATGCTAACTAGAAAACTGTCTGCAGAACTGGAAGCAAAGCAAGCTTTAATTAAGAGACTAGGTAGCCAAATTGTTAATGTGAGCGCTAGTGTTAATAGCCTTGATGAAAAAATTACTATTGTAAAATAAACTGCGAATGAAACTGTAAATAAACAAATTTCTTCAGTAATAATAAATGAAAACGAGAATGTAAACACCCAGATAATTACTGTGTGTTATTAAGTTGACAAGAAATTAGATAATGTAGATAGGAACATAGACACTGAAAGTAAAAATGCAGACAGGAAAATAGACTCTGTAAATGAAAATGTAGACAGGAAAATAGAAAGCATTTTTGAGTTAGTGAATAAAATAGTTGAATATGTGAATAAGAAGATTGACAGTGCAAACCACAAAATTGACAGTGTCGAGAATGAAGTGAAACATGAAATAAGTGCGATGANTTAAGTTGACAAGAAATTAGATAATGTAGATAGGAACATAGACACTGAAAGTAAAAATGCAGACAGGAAAATAGACTCTGTAAATGAAAATGTAGACAGGAAAATAGAAAGCATTTGTGAGTTAGTGAATAAAATAGTTGAATATGTGAATAAGAAGATTGACAGTGCAAACCACAAAATTGACAGTGTCGAGAATGAAGTGAAACATGAAATAAGTGCGATGAAGAACGAATGGCAGGAATTTCTTCAGCAGTGGAGTTCACCTACCACCACATCGACAGCAGAGAAAAGTTAAGAAGCAGTGCAAGTCGGAACCAATACAGCTACCTCGGAGGAGAGCAAGAAGATCTGAAGCATTGGGGTCGCGCAGCCAGCAGTGAGGAAGGGGGTATCAATTAAGCCCGCCTCTTACGATGGCCAGACTTCTTGGCGGGAGTACCAACACCAGTTTGAAATAGTCGCCACCCTGAATGGCTGGTCAGCTGAGCTGCGGGCCTACTACCTCGTTGTTGTACTGAGAGGCCCCGCACAGAGAATACTACAATCTCTGCCAGAGCGACATCGACTGGGGTACTTCACACTGGTCTCNTCGGAACCAATACAGCGACCTCAGAGGAGAGCAAGAAGATCTGAAGCATTGGGGTCGCGCAGCCAGCAGTGAGGAAGGGGGTATCAATTAAGCCCGCCTCTTACGATGGCCAGACTTCTTGGCGGGAGTACCAACATCAGTTTGAAATAGTCGCCACCCTGAATGGCTGGTCAGCTAAGCTGCGGGCCTACTACCTCGTTGTTGTACTGAGAGGCCCCGCACAGAGAATACTACAATCTCTGCCAGAGCGACANCTGAGCTGCGGGCCTACTACCTCGTTGTTGTACTGAGAGGCCCCGCACAGAGAATACTACAATCTCTGCCAGAGCGACATCGACTGGGGTACTTCACACTGGTCTCGGCCTTGGAGCAATGTTTCGGAGACCGATACCTGCGACATGCCTACCATGCCCAACAGCGAAGCCGCACCCAGCGACCAGGAGAGCCACTGCAGGATCTATGGCAAGACATTGTGCGGATATCCCACCAATCTCTAGAAGGGTGCCTCGAGGAGGCGCGAAATCATCACAGTCGGCGTCTTCATCGATGCCATCGCCGACACAGAGGTACGGAANCATCGACTGGGGTTCTTCACACTGGTCTCGGCCTTGGAGCAATGTTTCGGAGACCGATACCTGCGACATGCCTACCATGCCCAACAGCGAAGCCGCACCCAGCGACCAGGAGAGCCACTGCAGGATCTATGGCAAGACATTGTGCGGATATCCCACCAATCTCTAGAAGGGTGCCTCAAGGAGGCGCGAAATCATCACAGTCGGCGTCTTCATCGATGCCATCGCCGACACAGAGGTACGGAAACAGCAAGCAGTACGTCTAACTGCACCCCACAACATGCAGGATGCCCTGGCCCGAGCACTGGAGGTGGAGTCAGTAATACAGGGGGCCGCACCCCGACGTCCGATACGAACAGTGGCGCTGAATGAAGACGACGACAGCATCAAGAAAACACTGAAGGAAATGGAGACGTTTATGAGGGACTTCGCTTCAAGAGTCCGTGCTACGGAGTTTCACCGCCCCCCACATAAACGGCGTGAGTGTTGGTCATGTGGCCACCCGGAGCACCTGAGACCCTACTGCCCACAATAACAGCAGCAGCAGAAGCAACAGCGGCAAAAGAGGCAGCGAGAGGCATGTGAGACTACAGTATTTTCGGAAAACTTGAAAACACCAGTCTTAGGGGGCCAAGGTAGGTGACTGCTGGAGGAAAGGCTCCAATGTTCTTACATGTATGTTCGTCAAAAAGGGTTTGGGATGCAATACTGGTACAGAAGAGCCCGAATGATGTTCATTGCCAGATGGTTGTCGACACTGGGGTGACCATAACAGTAGTAAGACCAAAAATCCTCGGGCCTTCCCCCCCAGCGATCGCCCGACAACATGGAAAGATGCTATTTGAATATAGTAGCAGCCGAGACCACACCAGGTAAAGGTAAAAGGAAAGTGTTCTTGAAGCTTGGTGACCTTAGCATATAGCACGATGTTTACATAGCAGAAATGTATTTTGGGGCTTGATGTGCTATGTAGACTGGAGTGCTGTATCGATACTCGAGACTTCGTGTGATACAGGTAGGTAGAACAGAGTTGGTGGCGTCAACACGGCATGATTTGTCTTCCAGAGTTAGCTGCCCAGTAGTATGTGGTCGACCCACTGTGCTGCCTGCTTNACGTCAACACGGCATGATTTGTCTTCCAGAGTTAGCTGCCCAGTAGTATGTGGTCGACCCACTGTGCTGCCTGCTTCTAGTGAAATTGTCATTACAGGCAGGTGCCAAGGAAAGTTTGCGAGACATTTGGGTCTAATTGAGCCTGCAGCGAGGATTGGTGTCCTGTCAGGAAAAGTTGTTGTAGCAAGAACTTTGGTCTTTTCTAATTCTGACAGATTTCCAGTTAGAATGATAAATTTGTCCGATAGTGCCTTTCGTCTTAAGGAGGGAGCCATGATAGGTGTTTGCAAGCAGGCCACACAGGTACTTCCAAATGTTTCAGAAAGTTCTAGAGTAAAACAAAAATAATGTAATTTACCAGAAGTATTGGAGGAACTGCTAGTAACAACAAGGGAAATCTTAACTGGCGACAGGAGAAGGCTGTCTCTGAATTACTGCAGAGGAATATGAATTATTTCTCATGTGGACCAAATGACCTTGGAAGGTATAACGTGACCTGTCATTGCATTGATACATGTGATGCCAGGCCAATAAAGCAGCCACCAAGACGACTGCCACTAGCTTCGCACGAGGCAGTTGAGGGAATTCTGAAGGAAATGGAGGAGTTAGATGTGATAGAAGAATCAGTTAGTCCATGGTCGTCACCNAGGCAGTTGAGGGAATTCTGAAGGAAATGGAGGAGTTAGATGTGATAGAAGAATCAGTTAGTCCATGGTCGTCACCATTTGTTATTGTTAAGAAGAAAAATGGCTCACTGAGGTTTCGTATAGATTATCGCCTGCTTAATAATGTAACAACGAAAGACTCTTATCCGCTTCCAAGAATAGATGTCACATTAAAAAGCCTAGCAGGTTCACATTGGTTTTCTACTTTGGACATGAAGAGTAGATATTTGGACATGAAGAGTGGGTACTGGCAGTGCGAGGTGGCCCCAGAGGACCAAGGGAAGACTGCATTTTGTGTCCAAGGGAAACAAACCAGGCAGTTCAGTGTTATGAGTTTTGGGATATGTAATGCCCTTGTTACCTTCGAACGCCTCTTGAAATTTGCCTTTAGATAGCTGCCAGATTTACCTAGATGACAGTGTTGTGACAGGAAGGGCATCTGAAGAACACCTATCACGCTTAGACTCTGTATTCCAGAAAGTGGCTGAAGCCAACTTGAAACTTGCTCCTAAGAAATACCACCCGTTGGAAAATAATATAAAAATCTTGGATCATGTAGTGTCTGCCCATGGAATCGAAACAAACCCCGAGAAGACCAAAGCAATACAAAATTGGCCGACACGAACTGGCAAAACTGAAGTGCGGAGTGTTCTGGGATTATGTGCCTATTACCGTCGAGATGTACCTGGGTTCGCAACGATCGCCAAGCTACTACACGAACTGACTGAGGCGAAATAGAGATTTAATTGGACCACTGAGTGTGAAAATACTCTACATCATACATACTTATATCCTACTTTACCAAAGTTGAGTACTGCTATCTGTCATTGAGACACGGTATTTTTTAACTGTTAAATGCCTTTATCACGCAATTAGTCTACATTTACCAATGTTATAGTGATTTTCAAGTAAAGTAATGATNATCACGCAATTAGTCTACATTTACCAATGTTATAGTGATTTTCAAGTAAAGTAATGATTTTCATTTTAAGCAGCAAAGCTTCTTGTATAAGCCGGGAAAACTGCTAGCTTATAAAACGATTTTCTAGACACGTTCGCTACATAACCATTTGGCAGTCATGGAAAAGGGCGTATCAAAGCACGACTGGTGTCTGCAACATTCTTGTCTACATCATNACATAACCATTTGGCAGTCATGGAAAAGGGCGTATCAAAGCACGACTGGTGTCTGCAACATTCTTGTCTACATCATCGTTCCGTAATATCAGAGCAAGCCCAACGAATCCAACTACAGAACTCCTTAAAAATTGCCAACCGAAGGTGACTGAATTAATGGAAAGTGAATATATTATGTGAGGAACTATAGACGTGCACGGTCTTGAGGTTCGCTGAAAACTACTTGGCAAATGAATACTAACAATTTAGAGTGTAGCCAAGATTCTTTAAACGTTCTTCGTTTGCTAGTAATAACTAGTTGTATATTAACAATAAAATATAGCTTTCAGATCTCAGCTAGCGTTGAAACATAATGGATTTTGGTAAGTAAAAAAAAAAATATTTAAATCCACCCTATTTCCAAGTTTTTGGCCGATCGTACGTATTATTTAAAACATTTACAAAGAGAGAGATAGAACAGTAGCATCACGAGTATGAGCAACAACAACCTAAGGTGCTTTAGATTAGTAATGCACTTAGACTACCTAGGGTAGATAACAGATTTGCTCTAGCATAATAATCTGAAGCATAATTCACAAGCAGAATGTAAAAATCCAGCATTTAAAAAGAAATTTCCTTGTCGAAAATGTGATGTGATATTTACTACAAAAGTCATCGCATCTGAAATTACCTTTTGAATCTACACTTAATTAGGTATATTAATAATATTGTCTGTTCAGAGACTTGATAAAATTATTTTTGTACCACATGTGCTGCCACTGGTTTTTCGTTTAAATTAGGAATGCTCACGATATTTTTTTTATAATTTCTTGGTGTTTTACTAAGTTTTATGAGATCGTGCTCCCAGACGTGTCCGATATTGTTTCGTTTACATGTTATAAAATAGACACGTATTTTTTTAATCACCCCTTCTGTTATCAGGAATTAATGTATTATGTCTAATGTCTTTGGTTGTTTTTTTTTGTCATCTTTTGTTTCAAGAATATTACCCTTAACGTGAACAGATAAATTATGTGATAACTGAAGTGTAAAATCTTAATTTCGGAATGTAAAATGAAAATATTTTAAAGAATTGGTCACTTGTGAAATGGTATACATTTTTCGGGACCATTTNAATTTCGGAATGTAAAATGAAAATATTTTAAAGAATTGGTCACTTGTGAAATGGTATACATTTTTCGGGACCATTTCGATATAATTATCGATTGGTCGCACTGACCGATACATTTCAGAGCACGCTACTCCGTAAATATAGTTCCGCCCACGCAACTTCCTTCTTCGTTTATCTCCACGCAGCGTGTGGTCACTTTTGAAACGTTAATATTTCCTAATGTTTTCATCGCCTGATGAAATTAGTTAGCCACAGTTGTTTTTCGGTGATTTTTGGATGTGGATAAGTTGTTCCGCGATGCTGTACTGTTTTTGTTTTTACTATCCTCGTTTTTCGTGATAATTGTGATTGTGGAGGTTCGTGGTCTCACCACATGACGTGAAACTATGGCCTGCCGTCCTCCTTATTGATGTCCTTTGTGCGTTCGTTCCGCGAGATGGTCTGTTTTGGCCAAGGCACCTCCTGTGGTACCTTTCGGCACATATAATGAAGTCTTCCTGTGGGAGGAACATACTCTTGTTGTTAGGCTTTTTTGGCCTTCTTCATGTCCTAAGTGGGTGTGCTCCGGGCTTCTTCAATCAATGNACATACTCTTGTTGTTAGGCTTTTTTGGCCTTCTTCATGTCCTAAGTGGGTGTGCTCCGGGCTTCTTCAATCAATGATCCAGAAATAAATTTTTTTAAGTGAATTTTTTTAATTGGTCTACAACGGTAAAAAAAATTAAAAATTAATGAAAAGTATTATTTACTTCTGTAAAAAATATGTAATTATTAGTTTCGCTATGATTGTGGGTACCCTACAGCAGAAAAAATATATATATAGAGAAATATAAAAAAAACGGGAGAGAGAAAAGTTTTTATAGGCGAGTAAGACGAAACAAAAGTAATAATGATGTGTAAAGTTACATTAACATACAAAATATTCATGTTATGTTTTGTTGGTTTTTTTTTAATGCCCACAGGGAGATACGTAAAAAGTTGAACCTTGAATTAGTGGTTCATTTGTTTGAATTTACCTTACAGTTTTGGTAATGTTCTGGAAGAACTTACTCACCATTTCTGTGAGTACTGAAAATGTTATAAAACTGAAAATGGGTAAAATATAGTGTTAAGTTTACCCTAGCAGTGTACTTATAAAAAAAAGGGTGACTATATAAAAATTCAAAATTATTGTCTCGAATGTAATAGGCGAGACAGGAGCGCGCCCGTANACATAACCATTTGGCAGTCATGGAAAAGGGCGTATCAAAGCACGACTGGTGTCTGCAACATTCTTGTCTACATCATTGTTCCGTAATATCAGAGCAAGCACAACGAATCCAACTACAGAACTCCTTAAAAATTGCCAACCGAAGGTGACTGAATTAATGGAAAGTGAATATATTATGTGAGGAACTATAGACGTGCACGGTCTTGAGGTTCGCTGAAAACTACTTGGCAAAGGAATACTAACAATTTGGAGTGTAGCCAAGATTCTTTAAACGTTCTTCGTTTGCTAGTAATAACTAGTTGTATATTAACAATAAAATATAGCTTTCAGATCTCAGCTAGCGTTGAATCATAATGGATTTTGGTAAGTAAAAAAAAAATATTTAAATCCACCCTATTTCCAAGTTTTTGGCCGATCGTACGTATTATTTAAAACATGTACAAAGAGAGAGATATAACAGTAGCATCTCGAGTATGAGCAACAACAACCTAAGGTGCTTTAGATTAGTAATGCACTTAGACTACCTAGGGTAGATAACAGATTTGCTCTAGCATAATAATCTGAAGCATAATTCACAAGCAGAATGTAAAAATCCAGCATTTAAAAAGAAATTTCCTTGTCGAAAATGTGATGTGATATTTACTATAAAAGTCATCGCATCTGAAATTACCTTTTGAATCTACCCTTAATTAGGTATATTAATAATATTGTCTGTTCAGAGACTTGATAAAATTATTTTTGTACCACATGTGCTGCCACTGGTTTTTCGTTTAAATTAGGAATGCTCACAATTTTTTTTTTTATAAGTACTTGGTGTTTTACTAAGTTTTATGAGATCATGCTCCCAGACGTGTCCGATATTGTTTCGTTTACATGTTATAAAATAGACACGTATTTTTTTAATCACCCCTTCTCTTATCAGGAATTAATGTATTATGTCTAATGTCTTTGGTTGTTTTTTTTTTTGTCATCTTTTGTTTCAAGAATATTGCCCTTAACGTGAACAGATAAATTATGTGATAACTGAAGTGTAAAATCTTCATTTCGGAATGTAAAATGAAAATATTTTAAAGAATTGGTCACTTGTGAAGTGGTATACATTTTTCGGGACCATTTCGATATAATTATCGATTGGTCGCACTGACCGATACATTTCAGAGCACGCTACTCCGTAAATATAGTTCCGCCCACGCAACTTCCTTCTTCGTTTATCTCCACGCAGCGTGTGGTCACTTTTGAAACGTTAATATTTCCTAATGTTTTCATCGCCTGATGAAATTAGTTAGCCACAGTTGTTTTTCGGTGATTTTTGGATGTGGATAAGTTGTTCCGCGATGCTGTACTGTTTTTGTTTTTACTATCCTCGTTTTTCGTGATAATTGTGATTGTGGAGGTTCGTGGTCTCACCACATGACGTGAAACTATGGCCTGCCGTCCTCCTTATTGATGTCCTTTGTGCGTTCGTTCCGCGAGATGGTCTGTTTTGGCCAAGGCACCTCCTGTGGTACCTTTCGGCACATATAATGAAGTCTTCCTGTGGGAGGAACATACTCTTGTTGTTAGGCTTTTTTGGCCTTCTTCATGTCCTAAGTGGGTGTGCTCCGGGCTTCTTCAATCAATGGTCCAGAAAGAAATTTTTTAAAGTGAATTTTTTTAATTGGTTTACAACGGTAAAAAAAATTAAAAATTAATGAAAAGTATTATTTATTTCTGTAAAAAATATGTAATTATTAGTTTCGCTATGATTGTGGGTACCCTGCAGCAGAAAAAAAATATATATAGAGAAATATAAAAAAGCGAGATAGAGAAAAGTTTTGTATAGTTGTGTAAGACGAAACAAAAGTAATAATGATGTGTAAAGTTACATTAACATACAAAATATTCATGTTATGTTTTGTTGGTTTTTTTTTAATGCCCACAGGGAGATACGTAAAAAGTTGAACCTTGAATTAGTGGTTCATTTGTTTGAATTTACCTTACAGTTTTGGTAATGTTTTGGAAGAACTTACTCACCATTTCTGTGAGTACTGAAAATGTTATAAAACTGAAAATGGGTAAAAATATAGTGTTAAGTTTACCCTAGCAGTGTACTTATAAAAAAAAAGGGTGACTATATAAAAATTCAAAATTATTGTCTCGAATGTAATAGGCGAGACAGGAGCGCGCCCGTANTAAAAAAAAGGGTGACTATATAAAAATTCAAAATTATTGTCTCGAATGTAATAGGCGAGACAGGAGCGCGCCCGTACTCTGCTGTTAGCTCCTGTCTATAACCTGAGAATCTTAGATCCCACCTTCCTTTTGAGTGCCACCTCGTTGCGATGTGTAAGAGTGATGAGCGAGCCAAATAACATAAATAAAATTTGGACATACTTCATTTTATTTTGAATGCAATTTTTACTACCAAAAAATGTATTCTAAAAAATGGCTCGTATGGTAGCTCACGGCATTAGTTTACATTGTACATTTTTTAATTCGTTCATCTTAGTATTTGTTGAGTTGAATGATTTGAGTTGCTCATAATAACGAGATCTTGAGAGCCGATGAGGTTGAAATGAGGCGAAAATGGAGTAGCGCCGGAATTTAAGGGCAGGGGGAAACTGGAGATCCCCGAGAAAACATGCCGACCAGTGGTATCGTCCGGCACGGTACCTACTTGCAAAATTCTGGAGTGACCCGGCCGGGGATTGAGCCCGGTTGGCATCGGTGGGAGGCGAGCAGTATAACCACTCACCCACCGCGGCCCCTCTCGATATTTGTCATTATAGCTGCAGCAAAAGATAAACATTTTTAATTTGATATCAACTTATTCAAAAATATAGTGTGTGAAATTTTTTTTATTCGCGTTAAATGGCATTACATACAATTCATACAAGTTGAACAATAATTGGTAAAAATATAAAATAATTTATATATTTGTATCCGACATCCTTCTAAAATCCATCCAAATCTCTTGCACTCCCAGGCCTGCTTTTACATGAATCTTGTCTAACCACGTGCAGAAGTTTAGTCATGTAATGGTTATTTAAAAGATACTGAATAGTTTTTATGGGATAGTTGTTTATGCTCTGTGATGTTAAACAACGTTTATATTGTGCTTGGTGGTGCAGTAATCCATTTTGGTTTTGAAAGTTTCGTGGTTCATGTTAGGTACACACAAAGTAAAAAAAAAAAGTTATTTTTAAACAGACATGCTACATAATAATAGTTAAAAAAGGTCGAATGTTATCAGTGATTCCATCGCACGTTTTTGCGAGCGCTTGAACTGTGATAGTAATTTAATTTATTCATAACCTTCTGAAACTAAGTTCCTCATCGCAATACTTCGCAACTGCAAATNAACTGTGATAGTAATTTAATTTATTCATAACCTTCTGAAACTAAGTTCCTCATCGCAATACTTCGCAACTGCAAATGTCAGTACAATAAATTCCAAAACATGCCACCCATTAATGCATTTTAACAGTTTACACCATTTGTTTGTATATTACAATGTCTTAGCTTTAACGTTGTAGTTTTATTTTATCATTAGACGAAAACATTTTCTCGGCGTTATTGACAAACGTGTAAACAAACGTGAGCAAGGAAGATTTGTCGGAATTACTATCCATACTACGATCATGGGTACAGGAGAACTTGCAGCAATTAATACTACTCACCTGATACTGTTAATTTTGGGAGCTATTTGCACGGTGATGGTGCAATACGAGAAGGGGATTACAGCAATCTAGCTGAGACCCACGAGCAGTTAATAACCCCGGGGCCCCCATCCTATAAACTANACGAGAAGGGGATTACAGCAATCTAGCTGAGACCCACGAGCAGTTAATAACCCCGGGGCCCCCATCCTATAAACTAATTGCATCTTACGTGGTGAGCATACTCAGATTGCAGCAGGATTATACTAACGAAGCCACCTATTCTTGTCCTTGCCAATTCCAGAAAAATATATCAGTATTTCATGATTTGTAGAAAAGACTCAAAAGGTGGTATTCATTACTTACTTTTATGTCTAAAAATTAAGAATTTATTTGAGAAAAAAAAATGAAATCTACCACAGTTATAACGCAGAATAAAAAATCAAATTCACTCGTTTGGAGCTAGGCCACTTTATGTTGNAAATGAAATCTACCACAGTTATAACGCAGAATAAAAAATCAAATTCACTCGTTTGGAGCTAGGCCACTTTATGTTGTACGAGAATGTAAACGTCTTGAGTAATAAGAGCATGAAATAAAAATTACTCTAACCAAGAATTATACAAATTGAGCATCTCAGATTGGGATTTCATCTGAATTAAGGAAAGATAGTTACAAATACAAAAAAAAAAGTAAATATTAAAAAATAATTTTGNTTTCATCTGAATTAAGGAAAGATAGTTACAAATACAAAAAAAAAAGTAAATATTAAAAAATAATTTTGTTTAACACGTGCATTTGCTGAACATGCAATTAAACGTATTTATGAACGTCATATACCCCATAAGAATTACCATAATTTCACAATATATATTTAATATTTAGCACCGGGGTAGACCTCATTTTAAATTAATTAGCATGGATATCTAAATATTGCAAACTACTCTCTGATACACAGCACATTCAGCATAAAGATCGCACTGATGGATTTTAAATATTGGTTAAATTTAATTAATATAGGGTACAGTAAAAAGTGTACATTGAAATTCGGTAAAAGCAATAAACAACGATGCCATCAAAATCTATTCCACTAAATTGTGACTTGAATGTTTTACAGGAAACTGCATTTTGCCAAGTGATTCCACCGAAGAATTTTTCTCCCATTTCATGTTATTGCAATTTATTAACAGGAAATTACTGTTCACCGTAGGAAATCACATCTGCCACACAGATACTTCTAGTCGTCACGTGACACACATCTGAACAGTTGTTTTTCAAATGTTTTATCGTATCTGATTCAGGTGTCTCTCAAGTAAACTGTTAGATGTTTGGCTTTAGATTTGTTGTCAACACTTTCATAGGAAAATGTGAATATTGAAGAAGAACAAGGGGAGAACTTGCCCAGTATACCTCAGCATTGTTCCAAGTTGTTGTCTTCTGTTGTTCAAAACATACCATTCATATAAGGATATGCAGCGATACAGAATAAACTGACGATAGTGGTAGCCAGAGAGATATAGTGAAACAGAGAGATACAGAGACTAAAATAAAAAATAAATTCAATAAGATCTTTAATCATTGCGTAATGACACGTAAGAGAAATTAATTAGATGTATATTTATTTGTCGTATATTAACCCGTTCAGTCACCTTGTCCACATGATCGTAGACAAGTTGCACATCAATGAAATTTATGACGGGAACTGTACACAGTGAGGCATCAGAGCCCAGTCCTCCTCCTAGCTAGTTTGATTTGTGGATTTTATACACCTCTTTGACACGAATGGTTAATGCCAACGTCATCCAATACGCAGGAAGTTGTCAATTGGTTACCAGACAAGTGTTCAACACGAGTACAGCACGCACCAAAAACTACGGAATTGCAACACTNTGGTTACCAGACAAGTGTTCAACACGAGTACAGCACGCACCAAAAACTACGGAATTGCAACACTTGAACACAGAAACTAATGTGTGACCGAACGGGCTAAATACCGTTTGTTTCCGTTTTAATAGAGAATGAAATTATGCTTTTAGTTAAGGAGAAATGGACAGCAGTGTAGTAAAGGAATATGCATTCTTACTTTGTGTAACACTACAATTTGTCTTCCATGGCAGAAAAATATACAGTTACACCTACAATAACGGAATTCATGACCTCAGCCCGATGAGCTTTACGGAGGCAGAATCCCTGTCGTATAGCGTTTATTTTTGTTTGACAGTAACTTACTTTTCAGATAGAATATTTGAAAACTAGTGTTGTCGTAGTATAGGGCATATTTTAACACACACATATATATATATATATATATATATATATATATATATATATAAAGCTAAAATGAAATTATATGATTAGGGTGAAAAATTTAAAATTAAATTATTTGATCAGGGTGAAAAAGCTAAAATTTAATAATTTAATTATGATGAAAAAGCTAAAATGAAATTATTTGATTAGGGCGATATATTAATCCACGATATTTCTCTTGTTTTGTTGCGCATTACCAGTAGGGGCTGTTCAGGTTAAAGGGAGCACTTTTGAAAGCCATGCTTAAGATCTACTTGTATGCACGTTGTGTATTCTTCCACGCCTAAGTGTAGTTCCACTCTTACCTACCAGATGGCGCGGGGTCCGGCGCTTGTTTCCTTGCATATATCTCATTATCCCAGAGTTAGACTGGGCATGTATAATAAACTGTGATCCAATTGAAAACTTAACAGGAATAAACGCGTTTTTTAAGTCTAGCTTTTCCTAAAATTAATTCGCGAAATTTTCCGGTCGTTGTTTATTATAAAAGTAAGTATTTACAAATGTGATAATATGTATTTAAAAAACCAGAAAGCAAAATAAATAATTTCAGTATTGACGAATGTTAACATAACGCGTTCAATTGAACGTTGTGACATGGAACTATTTTGTCTCGTTGTTGCCAACTTTACCGGGCGCTTGCCAATACATATGGTAGCCGCGACAGGGACAGTTTTAAAATGTCGATTTCAGAAGTGCTTTATTAACAGTGAATATCAAATAATAAGTCCTTCTTTTACAGGCTAACATGAGAAAAAGCATTCTTGTGTCAGTCCATTTTGAATTCAGAAATCGTGTAAAGTAGATCTGTATATATCATTGTTAGTATTTTAATATTAAATCAGAACAGTAAGTTGTAAAGCGATATGAATAAACACAGGGTGACCAGGGAACCACCATCTTAAGGAGAGGAGTTGAAGTGGACCACAATCAGCGTAGATGGATACTGGAAAGGGTGANGACCAGGGAACCACCATCTTAAGGAGAGGAGTTGAAGTGGACCACAATCAGCGTAGATGGATACTGGAAAGGGTGAGTCGCCCTGACCTGGATCAGCGACAGCTAGGCCATTAGACCTCTCCGAAAGGGGAAGGCCCACTGGTTCGGAAGCTTGTTCACGCTTCTCAGCACCTCATCCTCCTGGGGTTGCCGCTAGTTGATGTTCATTGGCTCCGCTGTACCTTGTAGCAGGTATTTGGTTTCAAAACTTCGCATGGTAAACTGGACCCAAACGTTTTTGATAAATTGGCGTCGCTTGCGATCGATCACACTATTCAATATTTTTATGTTTATTTTTTTTAAGTTTGTAAACTCGCCTCTGACCTTCCTGTAGAGTGAGCGAGTGAAGAGATTTGGGCGGCTCTTAACAGCGAGGTCTTGAGAGCCGACTTCTCGTAGAGAAAGTTCTGGTGTTCACGCCAGAGAAGATTTGTTTTTTTTTGGCACAGTGAAGAGAAGCGTTACTACATGCAGATTTTAAATTTTGTAACTGAGTTCAGTGAATTCTGTGCAGCTCTAAAGTACTGGGAGGTGTTTTTTATGCAGATTGTAAAAAATATATTAAGTATTTACGTGTACATATTTTGTGCAAGCGAGATATGTTCGCTTTCAGCTTGTTTGCACAGCAGAATAGTTTGATCGATCGACAAAATCGCGTACATCCCCGTCAGGAATAAAGTTTTATGTGGTTTTATTTTAACGCCCTTTGTTATTTCCTGTTATTCATTAGCAAACACAGGCATAAAACTATGCACTATTGTAGCCCTGCTTTTTGTGTAACAATAAGGAAAATAAACCCCTGAAAAACCCCACAGTTTTTAAAAATGTGTGTTTTTTGTACACGTTCTAGTACAAATATAAAGACAGTGATGTTGGTGAATGTTACATATTATGTGTAATATACACTGAAGAGCCAAAAAAACTGGTACACCTGCCAAATATCGTGTAGGGTCCCCCCGAGTACGCAGAAGTGCCGCAAAACGACGTTGCGTGGACTCGGCTAATGGCTGAAGGTATGCAGGAGGCATTGAAATCCGCGCCAATTTCAGAAAGGGTTGCACGTCTGTCACGTTTAATGAAAAAGTAAAAGTTTTCGCAGAAAAAAATGGGAATTAAAGACTTTCGTGCAAGTGATGGTAGGTTTGCTAGGTTTAAAAAAGGCACAGCATAAAATTGAAGAAGCTTGGTGGGGAAAGTGCGAGTGTATCGGCCGACGTTTGTTCTGAGTGGAAATACGAATTGGGAGAAATAATCGATTGTTATGAGCCCAGCAACATTTTTAATGCCGATGAGACGGGGTTATTTTATAATTGTCTACCCGACTGATCAATGTGTTTTAAGGAAGAAAAGTTTCATGGCGGAAAAAAATTGTAAAGAGCGTGTAACCATATTTTTGGCGGCCAACATGGATGGATCTGAGAAATTGAGACCGCTCATGATAGGCAAATCAGCCAAACCAAGATGTTTTAAAAACATAAAAACTTTTCCGATGACCTATCGTGCAAACAAAAAAGCTTGGATGACGGGCGAATTATTCAAGGAATGGATACTATCAGTGAATGCTGATATGGAGAAAGGCAGCGAAAAATTCTACTTTTCACGGATAATTGTACCGCCCACAACAATAACCCACCGCTCAGTCATGTTAATTTTGTGTTTTTGACTGCCTACACTACTTCTAAGCTGCAGCCTCTAGACCATGGCATAATTAAAACGTTCAAAACCATTTACCGCAAGGAAGTAGTGATGCAACTCCTTGATAGCATCGAGGATGGGGAGGATCATAAAATCACCTTATTTTCAGCCATGAACATTGCTCACAAGGCATGGCAAAGTGTTAGCGAAA
>NQII01008672.1:4499-34124 GCA_002778355.1 Clitarchus hookeri | reverse complement strand
CCCCCTCCCCACTGCCCTCTCCACCATTCCTTTACCAACCATCGGCTGGTGTCACCCGCGGCCCATTGGACGCCGGGCACACGATCGCTATTTATCTTCCGCACGTCACGACAGAAGTACATTAACCCCCTCCCCCCCCGGCACTTAGCTAATGGACTGAAGAGATGCTGTTAAAGGACGATACACGTTAAGGCTCCTATCTACCTGCAGTTTTTTCTTCTGCATTTGAGACCGAGAAGCGCGGGAGCGATAAGGGCGACACTGCCACCCGCATCAAGTGCCCCATCGCCGCTAAACGCAAGGCCGTGAACTGGCGTGCAGCGTTCTCGTCGCAACGCGTGTACCTATGGGACTTTCAGCCGTAAAATTTTATTGGTGGCAAGTCTGTAGGAGGTTTCAGCGCTGGGCCCTTGAATAGCTTTGTATACACGTGACGCGTGTATTTTGTGGCACAGCGCTTTGGAGAAGCAGTTTTTAACCATTTCGGCGTACTCTTAAACGGTGTCTCTAATGTACGTGACGTCTTGAAAGCAGTCAACAGCCCTCGTATGCAGTACATTGGAGGCACGTCTAATAGTTTCGTTGAAAAACGTTTTGTATATACACTCTGCAACGCAATTAAAGCGCTAGCTAGATGAGAAAGGAAGAACCCCACTTACTGTTCCTGCACTTTTTTTCGTTATTATAATTCCTCGGAAGGGTCCTGTGTTGCTGTGGACGTTTGTGACGAGGAGGCCAGACGAATGACGGTTCTTTGCCATTCTCCGGCATGACTAGGTTTTGAACACCCTGAAGCCAAAGTCCACTTTAATCACGATGTCTTTAGCTTTCCGCATAACAATACACCATAAAAACCAACTACTTTAGAATATTGGAATCCACTTTAAACAGCGTCCCTTGCGGGGCTTGTTTGAATGTTAATGTGTTTTTTAACAATTGCGCGCAGACTATAGTGGCATAAGACTCCCAGAAAATTAGCACTGCATAACTACTAACTAATCAAAATACGTACCACAACCAACAGTAGACAATTGGAAATTCTACCGTGTTATGAAACTGTAACAAACGCTTGCCGGATGTCACTAAGGAAAGCGGTTTCCGGGCTTCATTATGCCAAATGGTCAGTGTCTGATACGGGGATACCCACAAGTTGTTTCGTTCGAACCAATTAACGACATAATTAGTTAATGGGCCGAGCCCCTTGCTCGACGTGCGATTCATGACGCCTGTGAGGTGCGAAGCCCATTATTGTCTCGGATCCTGGCTTCTTCTACTCTTTTATCCGTAACTGTGCGACACTGAGCTCAAATAAACGAGACACCTCAGTAGGATTTGGAATGTGTGCCATTCCAGCTAAGGCCCTGTTGCCATCTCTCGCCAACAGATGGCCGTTTAGGTTTGCTTTTTCACAGGCCGCGTATAAACTGCGTATTATACGTCTGTCTGAGCAGGTAGTTACTAACACCTAATCCTCTAACATTGCGTCCTACACCGCAGTTTAATGTAAACGTTTGCTGCCAAAGAAATAACTTGGCAAAAAGTCACCGCTTTTACATAACACTGGCTCACGAAATGGGGAAAAATTGTCAGCCAGCATCGCCCTTTCTCAGTTGTTTCTATATTGACTTCCAAACACCTCTACATTCTTGAACCAGAATAAATGATATCAACCAGTGAAATTCTAGTCACTGAATGCCAGGCAATAGTAGTTTACGGACTGGTCAATCAGTTGAATGAATGACAAATCAGTGTCACTGTGTGGTATTTACTGTCCTGTCTGGAGATAGATGTAAAACGTGATCTTATTTTTATTGTTCACGCGTGCTAGACTTTGATTGCATTGTACACAATTAATTACATGAAAGGTATTTGTGTCCATTTTGTCTAGTTTATAATTAATACAAATAATTTTGGTGGCCGGTGGGATTGATCTCTGTCCAAAACATATATACTGCTNTTGTCTAGTTTATAATTAATACAAATAATTTTGGTGGCCGGTGGGATTGATCTCTGTCCAAAACATATATACTGCTTACCAAGTATTTAGCATATTCCCCGTTCGCCAACTAATACGTGGTATTGATGTTTCTAGTAGGAGTGGAGCGTACCTACGTTGTGTGAACCATGTAAACATGGGCGTCTTCCCCTCCAGCGACATGCGTAGTGCACGCACACAGACACAGTAGGTTCAACCTCAGGCCTTAACAACAGCCGCAATTTAGGAATGGAACAATGTGCCTCAGGAAAGCCAAATGAACTGGTTTTTGGCATGCCTCGACAGATACAAGCGTGCCTCGGGAACCGTGGTAGTCTTACACGCTATTCAAGTTTGTCAGTGCATCTGAGAAGACCTTTTGTTTTGTTATTGAAACTGATGAGATTATTTTGTTTAAGTTGTTCTTCGGTTTAGGCAATTTGTTTGTTACATACTGGGATGATGTAAACTAGTATTTCTTCCATCGTATGTGCTATTAGGAGTACAACATGAAATGCAAACAATTGTTATTAATTATAACAACCTGGATTCTGATATATATGCTAATATTATTGTGAGGATTGTACATCACGAGTTCGCTGGATGGCCACTTCAGTCTTTTTCGCTCACTTAAAGTTGAGCAAGAATATTTGTTGGCAAACAAATAGCAAACGTTTCACGACGTGTAAATACTTAATGAATTGTTAATAACTGGGATGTTCACTTGGACCGCTTTACAAAGTTGAAGCCCTAACCTGCTCTTAGGTATCCACCTTTTCCCAACGTCACAAAGCTACTTTTTCATCTCTGCAATTTATCCACGGCAACAATCAGTAAGCTGCAACCGATTTCAAGTGAAGACTGTACACTGTTTTTTTTTACGCTGATTTGGCTTCATTTTCGTTATTAGAAGTTTAGAGTGTATGGCGTCAACTGACGTTTATAGCGTAAAATCTTTTGTCACGACGTAGTGAAAAACTTAGCGCTTAATTTTCCTGTCTCGAGAGGAGACATCAAAGGGGATCAACTACACAGGATTGTATACAAGCTGTCAACCAAGTGTTATCGCTGCGGCGAATTCCGTCCACAGATGAAGTCAGAGCAAGAGCGTAATGCAGGCGTATAGCATACGTTTTAATACGGAGTGTGCCCTACTTTGGAGAAAACGCAGACAGCCAATCGACGTGACATAAGAGTCATACGTAACAAAAATGGCGTACTGGAATACAGTCCAGCATTCTCCCACGTGGTGCTGCCGAAGTTTTTAATTCAAATGTTTGGACAGCTCGTGGGAGCTGGATGAGACGATGTCGTTACAACAGGTTCATGTCTGCTTAATTGGCGATGGGCCTGGTGACCTCCCAGTGTCCGCGGCTCGCAGAGAGTGTTGCACCATGACCGCGGGATGTATAAGTGCATTACAATGCCACACGACACTGTCAGAAGTATGCTGTACAATTTGTATAACTTAGTCTATTCGCGGTTTCCTAACACTTTTTAAACAAACATTTGAAAATTCACCCTATGTATGACAGTGCTTGGTTTTTTATTAAATATGCCATTGTATCACAATCATTTTATATTTGCGTTACCATAAAAGTACCTTATTTATAGTAGAATAAACTTTTACTCGTACTCCAACTATGCTATAGTATTGCATTCATAAATAATATGAATAAAAACAGGGTGAAAATAGATATGTTTGGTAAAGCTTACAATATATAATTTTTATGCGACATTTTATTACACTCAGTGTGCTATAATGATGTCCGTTCTCTCTTTGGTGTAATATTCTATACTTAGTTGAGCTTTGTTTGCATGAGGAGGGATATCCTGAAAGTAGTACTTCAGCAGGGCTGTAGAAAAGTTTGAAGTAACCGTGAACGGGCTATAGTAGGCCTACATGGAAACATACGACCTCGGTAGCACATTCGTGGCTTCACAGTGCATCCTACACACACACACACACGGCTTGTTCCCGAGTTGTAATTAATGGAGATTATGCATACGACGACGAAGCTCACCCCTGCGGTGGGAGGTCCGGGAACGACCACCGTGGACACAAACAAATGAAGCGTGATTTGTTGGAAAAACACCTGCACCCACTCCCGAAGCTTGGTGCACCGCTGCGGATACGCCGCCCGACAGCGGGGAGCCAAAGAGAGGCGGTGCAGAGGACATCACGCCTGTCGCTCCTTCGCCGGCGTAACAGTCCTCCAGGACAGTCAACATTGTAGTGTAAGCAGGGGCAGCGGTGGCGTAGTGGCCAGGGCGCTCGCCTCCCCACCACGGCGATCCGGGTTCGATCCCCGGTNTGTCATGCCTGGGGATGACGGTCACCTGCGGGTCCCAGCTGGAAAGACCGTCACTTGGAGGGTGTTGCCTTGCCCTGGGTGCACTCCCCACACGCCATTATTATTATTATTATTATGTAGTGTAAACCTCACAGATGCCAGAATCTGACGCGCTAGGGTCGGCTGCTACGTTTCTTCTCATATGCCTGTTCTCACGTTCTGCAGCTAAACGTATGCAGTCAGGACCTCGCCTACGCAATGTGCGGACTTTGTGTGGTCGTGCCTCAATGCAACATTGTACAGAAAATCGTGGCGAAAGTGAAAGGCTTTCAATCGAACTGGCCCCATGCTGCCCCCATTATACGATCTCCTTAAAATGCCTTCAACTTTTAATATCCTGTCCGCTCTCAACGTCTCAGCATATTGCGCTCGGCACACCGCAAGTATGGATGTACTCGATACCATTGGCGACGGTGCCTTCGCTGGCTGTTCAGGATCGCCTTGTCTTCAACGGCCCGACAGCTGACATTCTCATGTTTCATAGGGAATCGCCTCCCGAACGTTGTAACCTACTTAAAGAAACACGCTGTATGAAGGCGAGGTAAACTCCATGAAATAAAAACAACCAATAAAAATCATAGGAAGATGGCATTGTAACAGTACGTATAAACACGTGTAAGTACCTCGGGCTATTAAATTACAACAGATTTTAATAGCGACTCAGTGGATAGCTTTGCAAAAAAAAAAACAATTTACGCGGAGGGAAGCAATGAGCAGGTCGCAGAGTTTATAAAGCTACTTCGCCGAGTCCAAACTAACTTCGACAGCCATCACTAAAACTAAATCTCGAGCACGTTATTTTCCATACACAAGAATTCCAGCATGCACGCGGTGTAAAGTGCACGAGTGTTCACTTGCTAGCATGGTTCCAGTGCCGTGATTCCGTGGTACTTTCAAGACATCTGTTGTCGTTCAAGCGCTAATGCTTCCATCCGCGAGTATTTCTGCTAGCGGTTTCCGGAGGACCATGAGCAATGAAACGAAGCCTTCGAAGCTCGGTAATTACTTCTTGCATCCTTGACTTTGTCAGTTCTACAATAATAGAACTTTCAACAGAATCACCACCGCAAATATCTTTCCATACTAAAACTTACGTTAGAGAAAATTTCACGGTTTTGAAGAGCAAACAAACTTTTAAAATTTGGTTTGGAGGGACGGGAAATCAAGACTTGATCACCAAACTATCTTGTTATGACCTGCACCATACTTCTGTCACGAAAAAGAAGTTAGAGAACATGAGTTTTGCTCGGAGGGATATACTTACTCATTTTTATGTTCGGTGAATTTCTTTAATTACCAGTAGCGTGTGCAAAGTTTTAATATACTAGAGAACCACGATTCTACAGTTATAAAAAAGGGAAAAAATAGAGTTATAGTAAAAATATTTTCTAATGATTTTTATTATTTAAATATATTTCTAGTATATCGTTACTAGCCTGTTCTGGTTTATATTCCGCCTTTGATATTATATGAAGCACAATTAACACTTAGTATTGGTAAGATTAAAATAATTTTTCACAAATTAGTTATTTTTCTCTCTTCGTTATTAAAAATATAGTATATGTTTCTTAAAATACTATTAAATTATTTTAACATAATTTTGTGTTTCCTGATTTTATGGGGAAATTACTGCCTGATTCAAACCTCGAAATCTTTAAATATTTATATTTTTTCAGGTGACTTTAATCAAAGTTGCATTACATTTTTACTTGGCATTACAATTAAACATACTTACTCAGTGATAAAATTTAGCGAAAAGAAACAATTCGCCTTTGCAAAGTCTTAAATTATTTGTTAAAATTTATTTATTTTATAATACAAAGAAAGCCATATTGCGTGTCGCAACACACATAATATATAAGGAAAAATAAACCTTTATATTTCTTATCCTTGATGGGTTGTCGACGAAAAAAAAAAACCATTAAATTTGTCTTAATAAGTTTTTTCTACGCCGAAGACACTTGTTCTAAGAGCAATTATTTGTGCAGTTATCCTGTTTTAACCTCTGAATGTAGGCATCGTTACGTGTGTTTTACTGCAACGAATAAAAAAAATGTAAATTTTACGTACTAAAATTAAAGCTGACCTTCAATATCAGAAATTATTTCAGTGACTGACATGGTGTATGTAATCGATGACTCGTTTCAAAAAGTCTGAATCAAACATGAACGATGCGTATTTGCAAGGTTCATTCCACACTGTGTTCAGGGTTTAAAATTATTGCTAGTTATACTAATAGGCCTTGAAAAATAATCAGGTTACCTTAAAATTGTTAATATGAGATGAATTGAGTCCACTACTCAATTGTAATAACTACTTTTCCTTCCCAATCTCCTCTCTATTTATGCCTTGGACGTCATGCTCGCCCGCCTCATAATAAACACTTACACTAACACCTTCCCCATTCCCAAAATTTAAAGTTTACTTTATATGGAAAAAAAATCTTGACAAGTATATAGGTACCGCATCCATCGACAA
Source organism: Clitarchus hookeri (assembly GCA_002778355.1). Taxonomy (NCBI): domain Eukaryota; kingdom Metazoa; phylum Arthropoda; class Insecta; order Phasmatodea; family Phasmatidae; genus Clitarchus; species Clitarchus hookeri. The sequence continues at coordinate 27,317 of NQII01008672.1, read as the reverse complement.
AAAAAATCTTTTTTTTTTTTAAACTTATTCCCAGTCCACATCCTATGGGAAATACACTGAATCCACACTCAATGTCAGAAGCTACCACTATATCATATTCCCGCCTACATCAACCAAATATGGTGTTTACCAATATTGTTCCTCCCCCACGCGATGCCGATAAAAGTACTTAACGCTATAAACCTCTTCTGTTAACGTCATTTCCCCCAATACAATTTAAAAATCTGAATGTCTATAAAAACTTGATTGCCGTTAGCTGTTTTCCTATTCATTACATATCCATTAGCGTTCAGACACACAAATGATCTTTGATCGGAATACCTGCACAAACGTTTCAATTCTTACTCAGCGACATATAATGTATTTCGTCCTCACATCTCATTTATAGACAGACACGCACTTCTATCCTATTCTAAACTCTAAAATCAGACAGATCTATTAAGTTCCTATAAAATAACACTTGCATCGCTTATCGAGAGCTGAACGCGCAAAATATTTTCACGTGTCAGGCGTCTAAAAGGTCATGAAAAAGGGGAAGATAATGTCCATCGTGCATACAGAAGAAATAAATATTTCACCTCAATACATTCGCTAGTGCCGCTGCTAAGATTCACGCCAACAACCATGCTCAGACTTACAAGAAGCCGGACATATTATACAACTTAAGGTGCTGGAAGTTTCGGCCCTACTTGCAATGGCGATAACTTTAGCTGTCCGTGTTATGTAGGAAGAATCGTTCTGTTTTCTCACTCAGAGCGGATGGAAAGAATGTATTGCGAAAACCGGAGCGACTGACTGTCCTACTGAAGATGACATTTCCAAGGGGAGCAGATTTGAATCTTGAAAAAATGAAGAAAGGCTATATTAAATCATAAGGAAGAATTGATTCAGTACCTTAAACCCTTTAGTGGGCAAACATTACCCAAATAGTACCGCAGAAATGAGCAAACTAGGATGAGTTTCCCGGCATTTTTAAGCTTTGAAATGTCTGTTGGTTAGTGTCACTAACCGTGATGTGCACACACAAAATCATACAAAGCTAAAGTGAAGTATGTTGCGTTGTCACTCATCGGATGTGTTGCCTACAATCTCAGAGCTACACCCCACCGCCGAAAATTTGAGTGCGTTTTCTCAAAAAAGGTTTACCGGGGCGAGTTCGGNACAATCTCAGAGCTACACCCCACCGCCGAAAATTTGAGTGCGTTTTCTCAAAAAAGGTTTACCGGGGCGAGTTCGGAGGACCTCTTGTCTTTATTTTGCCATGGTCAGTAATAACGTGCCTCGAATTTTTCATTGCTGCCTAGTGTTTCAAAGTTCCCTGCAAAAATATGGTGACTACCCCTACCTAAGATATGAAGGAGGACTATTTTACCAACAACAATTAAACAGATTTACAATATCCTTTTCATGAAACACGGTTACGAATTTTGTAGCTCCCTCTGAAGTACTTCATGATATTTTTACATTCCAGCATTTCAAACTTTAATTTTCAATGACGCATACCTTCCCCTAAATATTCAACNACTTCATGATATTTTTACATTCCAGCATTTCAAACTTTAATTTTCAATGACGCATACCTTCCCCTAAATATTCAACACACAATAGTGTTTGTCAATGTATACCCCATATTATTTTTCATACGGAATCGCCTCCCGGAGTTTGGCACATGAATTCTGGTCAACGTTGTATGTCTCTTGTATTCGCTGTATGTTGCGGCGTAGTTTCCTTCGCACATCGCGTTCATACGGTCTTGTTTGTTTATCTTCTACTCACTTCATCATACAGCGCCAATGATTTTTCGCGCGTCTTCTGTTGCATTCGTGAGGTCTACAAGTGTAATATGTAATTTTCACCTTGAAGTAGATAGCAGCACCAACTCAGACGGCGTGCGTCGCCAATATATCGTCAGACAATAATTGTGAAACAGCAAGTATAGTTTGTCCAACGCAACGCAACTCATCGCTGTAAACCAGCTTAACCTTAACATGGCCCCAAAACGAACTTAGGATAGTCGGTGGATACGTGATTTCAGTTATAAATTACCTAACTTATATTTTTATTTATAAACTACATTACTTAAACTAACTTACAATGCTAGTTGAACGAGTGCTTCTGCAGTTTAAACGAATCTAGGATCTTTGGAGAAATAAGTGGCTCATTTCGCGAACGCATTCGCAGCAGTCACGACCTCGACTGTCTACAGACGCTTATCGCATTAAGGGGAATCGTTTTCCACCATCTTTGATTCATGTACTTTTCGCCACAACCTGAGTTAAAGATTTTGTATTATTTTTACTAATCGACGTAGCATAGGAATTGAATTTTTACAGTTTATCAAGTCAGTACTACTGTGCCTAGTATACTGCGATCACCTATAAGAAATCATATCTTGTTTCTTCCCGGCAGTTACTAGCTTAAAAACAAATGAAGATAATGAAGCTGTAACAATTTGGAAAAGCTTAAGCATATAATAATTTGGTTATATCTTTCGAATAACGTTGGATTTAAATTGTAATTTAAGGTAAAATAAAAAATGTTTGAATGCAAGATGGGAGGTTGCGCTGGTATAGTTTTATCATAAATAGTTATTTTAAATTATATTTTCAGGTGAATGCAAATGCCTCTATACTATGTCATGCCATAAATTAAGATCCTTTTTACTATAACTGTCAAATTAAAGATACGTTTATAATTTTTACTGCGGGTGACTTTCAAAGGTCTTGGTTGATAAGTCATTAGTCTCGGGCAGATGAGTTTTCGTATTCGAATCGCATGCCAGCTATTTTTCAGGCTACCGTTATGGATAGCGGATGCTCTGAAACTCAATACCCATACTCCAGTCATAGTTTCCACGNGCTATTTTTCAGGCTACCGTTATGGATAGCGGATGCTCTGAAACTCAATACCCATACTCCAGTCATAGTTTCCACGGACCAATCGTAATACAAAAGCCCTTAGAACGTATACGCGGAAAATTTTTTTTACATCATTTCATTTTATTGGAATTTGCAGCGTACAACACCTGGAGAACANGCTATTTTTCAGGCTACCGTTATGGATAGCGGATGCTCTGAAACTCAATACCCATACTCCAGTCATAGTTTCCACGTACCAATCGTAATACAAAAGCCCTTTGAACGTATACGCGGAAAATTTTTTTTACATCATTTCATTTTATTGGAATTTGCAGCGTACAACACCTGGAGAACAAGGCTGTGCGATCATGCGTGTAAGACAAGTTGCATAGGTTGTAGGCGCGCGACACTAAATTATTAAATACGCATCGTCGCGCGCCTTCTTCCTATGCAACTTGTCCTACACGCGTGGTTAAACAGCCTTGTTCTGCAGGTGTTGCACACCGTAACTTTGAACACAATTATTTGAAATAAAAATACGTTTCCGGATATAAGTGTATATGGCTTTTCTGTTACTGCTGATCCAATGAGACTGTATCTGGAGTTTGGCTACTGAGTTTCCGAAAAACCTGTATAAGCTATGTTTAAGGTTTGTTTGTAAAAATTCCCCCAGTATGCCAAAGTTAAAAAACCTTTTATGATTTTGATTATTAATTAAATNAAACCTTTTATGATTTTGATTATTAATTAAATAAAACTGTTAATCGATAAATTATACTTGGTGAACAGCAAATTACACACTTTTTAGAGCAATCGGTGGAAAATTCATTTATTGAAATGCCTTAACTTTAATTCAAAATCTTATTGGAATGGTTTCAGCAAAGTTAGTAGGGATTTATAAAAAATTAAGTAACATTTTCTGACGTTGTAATGACAATGTAGTGTTTTATATTTGTCGACCCTGAAATTGTTGTCCCACATTTTCAACCGATTCAAGCATGAATACCACAGCGATCGTAATTCAACACATAGCGAAAGGATAAATTGGGTGGTAAAGTAGATCATAAGCAGGGTTTTAAGAAGTGTTCGATTAACCGCGAACATCCGCAGCGACAGTAAACAGATGGTAGTGTCTAGTGCTCGATAGTTGGACATAACAGTCGGCCAACTTCGGCGTTTGACGACTGTCACGTTCAGAGGCGACGTCTCCGGAAAGGCGATGGGGTCGCCGTATCTCGCCTGTCCGGCGTACAAAGCTTTGGACCGTACCGCGGGCCAGAGAAGCGAAGAGTCTACCAGGGTTACTAGGAGGGGGGGAGGGTTGTCACTCGGGGCTTTGTGAGTTACACGAGCGCGGTTAATATCCACGCGTAATCGTGCACGAATTTGCGGGCATCGCGCGCGGCACTGAGCTGTGTAATGGGGCTCTGACGTAACAACGTCCGTTCTTGAATACACACGTCACCGAGCTACGTGGATGGCCGGGGTCGTTTCATACCTACAGGCTTATCACAGTATATTAAGCACTNATACACACGTCACCGAGCTACGTGGATGGCCGGGGTCGTTTCATACCTACAGGCTTATCACAGTATATTAAGCACTTTTTTTCGAAAACGTCACTGTCCATACCTGCGTATGTTTTAGTGGGCACATTGACAGCCATGCGCACAGGAAAGTTGATACGGTGGTTGGCAAGCAGCCTATGTCTTTATCTTTGAAAAAAAAAACGCGTAAGGTAAACATTTGTGAATACCGAAATTATTAATTAAACCTTAACTTTTTAATGCACATTAAATATAAGAATTATCAAATAGGTAAGTCATTATTTTTTCTAACGATTTCACAGTTTAACTTGGTTGACGTCTGAATAAAGTGATCAGAGCCATGGCAATGTAAATTGTACATTTATATGGTTGAAGAGTACACAGTATGCACACAAGTAAAACCTACTCAGTGCTTTCAGAAGTGATCAGTTTATGGTGAAAGTAGTTCCTTGTCAGCTGTGCACTTTTGAGAGCTCTGATTTGCTTCCTTTCCCAGTACTCTAACTCCACGCCATCAATAAATATTAACGTCCTTTCTGACATGTTTGACTATCGACCCTGCGTGATAGAACGACGGTGTGGAAATGTCGACGAAACAAAAAATGCTAGTCATGCCGGGTCACTCCCGGATTTTTGCAAGTGGAAATCGTGCCGCACGATGCCGTTGGTCGGCAGGTTTTCTCAGGGATCTCCCGTTTCCCCACCCTTGCATTCCGGCGCTGCTCCATTCTCATCTCATTTCACCCTCGTCGGCTCTCAAGACCTCGTTGTTAAGAACCACCCAAATCTCTCAACTCAACAACTCAACTCAATAAACTATAAATGTGATATTTCTAAATAACATTGAAAAGAGCTAAAACTTAGTTAACAATTAGTAAAATTTAATGTTGCTATAAAAATAAAATATTTATAGTTTCCTTGAGACGAAGTTTTGACGCGAAATAAACAATTCGTAGGTTACGAAACCTGTTAATAAAATTACTTATCAAAAGTGCTGGTTAATTTATATCTGAAACCGCAAACCATTGCATACTATATGTTTGTGTCAGTGTATAACTGCAAACCATTGCATACTATATGTTTGTGTCAGTGTATAACTGCAAACCATTGCATACTATATGTTTGTGTCAGTGTATAACTGCAAACCATTGCATACTATATGTTTGTGTCAGTGTATAACTGCAAACCATTGCATACTATATGTTTGTGTCAGTGTATAACTGCAAACCATTGCATACTATATGTTTGTGTCAGTGTATAACTGCAAACCATTGCATACTATATGTGTGTGTCTGTGTATAACTGCAAACCATTGCATACTATATGTTTGTGTCAGTGTATAACTGCAAACCATTGCATACTATATGTTTGTGTCTGTGTATAAATTCAAAACGTTTGTTTTTCGTGTAGCTTTTCGTGAAAATTCGAATTGTTATTTATCGAGTGCAGTTGACTTCTTAATGCTGGGTGTCAACATGTTCGTAAATTTAGGAAGTTTTTTTTTTTAATTTAACATAATAGCTAGATATGATTTTATTATTTACCTACGTTGTTAAGCTACAAAATCGGACGGTAATAATTGAAAAAAGACAATGAATTATTAACTATATCACATAATCGGATATCGTACTGGCATCTAAAGAGTAACAGCATAGAATTAACATACGTATATCAATACAAAGGAAGTCATTTTCTCGTTGATATTACAGCCTTCAGTATCCACCTTAAAACAATGATTAGTGAGCATTTTATGAGACTTGCGAAATCTCGCGAGAGTCGCAAGACGTTTTGAACTGAAGAAGATATTATTAGTAACGTCAGCTGGTGAAATAATTTTGTGTCAAACAATTCACTACGCAGCTGCTGGATACGTCAGAAAAAAACAGACGTTTTGATCTAGCCGACGCGCAAATAAGAAAACAGGCAGGTGTTCTATTTGTGGCATCTATGCAAGTTATATTTTATTCATGATAATATTCACTATATGTGTCTAAGAAATTTAACTTACTTTGCCAAATGCAGATTCACTTTCTCGAGGATTTTACAGGAAATGCATATTACTTTGAAAAACGGGACGGGCAATCATATATATATATATATATATATATATATATATGTATATACAGTATATGTCTGATTTATTTCCTTTCACACAAAATTGGGAAGTTTTAATGCACGTTATCTTTGCTATGCATAAAAGAATAATAAATAATTTTGCTACTGAGTGGACGCCAAAATATTGTGCAGTGTATTCCAATTACGTAATAAAATATCAATCATTAAAAATCCTTTCTTATATAATTAATAAAATAAAAAAATTGTAATACATTACTATTAATGTAACAAAGTTATGTTCTCATAAATGATGGGGTTTAAAAATTGGAGGTTTGAAAAATGTTGGGAAACCTCAACTAATTAATTCGTACACCCTTTAGGTGCCACGGTTCTGTAGTGTCTAGAGCGCTCGCATCCGAGTATGGCGAACAGGGTTCGATTCCAAGCGGAGACGTTCCCGGATTTTTGCAAGTTGGAACCGTGGCGGACGATGCCGCTGGTTGGCAGGTTTTGCCTTCTATTTCGGCGCTGCTCCATATCCACCTTGTTCCATCCTCATCGACTCTAATGACGTCGTTGTTAAGAGTCGCCCAAATCTCTCCTCTCCCTTCTTACGCCCTTTAACATAAAAATAGCGCCACAATGAATGACGCACAGCCGTCTAAAGTTGGTGTATAACACTTTCACAGGTCAAATTGCAACTTTTCTAGACACTAACGATCCTTTTAAGGCGAACAGTCGTAGGACGAAGCTGTGCGTAGTGTACAGTGACTCGAAAAAGTATTGATATACTCACATGTTAAGTCCTAGCGTGTGTATATGAGATCACGTAAAGCCATAAGCCCTACACATAGAGAATAGCGGAATAGCGTACCTTGTTTTACTACTTAAAATCACACCAGTGCCAGAAGGACGAGCACTCAATGGGGAATGTGTAATTGTGATAGTCAAAAAAGTAATCATACAGCGGAGGTGTAATACTGTTTGGTCTCGTATCGCCTGAGCTATCTTTCTCCAGCAGTTATACGTACAAATACGTGTTCTTTTCACATCAGTTACCAGACTGTTGTGAGAGGCAGTGGTCAGAACGGGGCGCAAGAAACGCGAACTGTGTGCGACGCAACGCGAAGAAGTAGTTTCTCTCTATAAGCAAGGCAGGNCATGTTTGACTATCGACCCTGCGTGATAGAACGACGGTGTGGAAATGTCGACGAAACAAAAAATGCTAGTCATGCCAATAATTTTTCAAATGAATATAAAACTCGAAGAAACTGTTTTCCGCTGCCACATATACTTAAAAAAAAAACACACACACACATTTTTAAATACGTCAATAAGCAAAACTACTTTCCACGGTGCGCTACCATCAGTTAAACGTCATTAAAATAATGTTTCTTGCTGAGGCTATGCGGATACACATACGTGTATATATTAAGATTTTCGGTTTAGTTATTAGACCCACATGTGGTACTCATCTCTTACTTATTTTAAATAATCTATCAGAAGACACATTTCGAAGATGTATCTATCCATTGCCGTCTTTACCAATTAAAAATGGGGTCGCGGTAACTGAGCGGCTAGACTGCTTGCCTCCCACGAAGGCGAACCGGGTTCAATCCCCGGCCGGGTCACTCCCGGATTTTTGCAAGTGGGAATCGTGCCGCACGATGCCGTTGGTCGGCAGGTTTTCTCAGGGATCTCCCGTTTCCTCACCCTTGCATTCCGGCGCTGCTCCATTCTCATCTCATTTCACCCTCGTCGGCTCTCAAGACCTCGTTGTTAAGANTCACCCTTGCATTCCGGCGCTGCTCCATTCTCATCTCATTTCACCCTCGTCGGCTCTCAAGACCTCGTTGTTAAGAACCACCCAAATCTCTCAACTCAACAACTCAACTCAATAAACTATAAATGTGATATTTCTAAATAACATTGAAAAGAGCTAAAACTTAGTTAACAATTAGTAAAATTTAATGTNTAAACTATAAATGTGATATTTCTAAATAACATTGAAAAGAGCTAAAACTTAGTTAACAATTAGTAAAATTTAATGTCGTTATAAAAATAAAATATTTATAGTTTCCTTGAGACGAAGTTTTGACGCGAAGTAAACAATTCGTAGGTTACGAAACCTGTTAATAAAATTACTTATCAAAAGTGCTGGTTAATTTATAACTGAAACTGCAAACCATTGCATACTATATATTTGTGTCTGTGTATAAATTCAAAACGTTTGTTTTTCGTGTAGCTTTTCGTGAAAATTCGAATTGTTATTTATCGAGTGCAGTTGACTTCTTAATGCTGGGTGTCAACCTGTTCGTAAATTTAGGAAGTTTTTTTTTTTAATTTAACATAATAGCTAGATATGATTTTATTATTTACCTACGTTGTTAAGCTACAAAATCGGACGGTAATAATTGAAAAAAGACAATGAATTATTAACTATATCACATAATCGGATATCGTACTGGCATCTAAAGAGTAACAGCATAGAATTAACATACGTATATCAATACAAAGGAAGTCATTTTCTCGTTGATATTACAGCCTTCAGTATCCACCTTAAAACAATGATTAGTGAGCATTTTATGAGACCTGCGAAATTTCGCGAGAGTCGCAAGACGTTTTGAACTGAAGGAGGTATTATTAGTAACGTGAGCTGGTGAATTTAATCTGTGTCAAACACTTCACTACGCAGCTACTGGATACGTCAGAAAAAAACAGACGTTTTGATCTAGCCAACGCGCAAATAAGAAAACAGGCAGGTGTTCCATTTGTGGCATCTATGCAAGTTATATTTTATTCATGATAATATTCACTATATGTGTCTAAGAAATTTAACTTACTTTGCCAAATGCAGATTCACTTTCTCGAGGACTCTACAGAAAATGTATATTACTTTGAAACACGGGACGGGAAATTATATATATATATATATCTCTGTGTGTGTGTGTCTGATTTATTGCCTTGCACACAAAATTGGGGAGTTGTAATACACGTTATGCTTGCTATGCATAAAATAATAATAAATAATTTTGCTACTGAGGCACGCTAAAATATTGTGCAGTGTATTCCACTTACGTAATAAAATATGAATCATGAAAAATCCTTTCTTATATAATTAATAAAATAAAAAAATTGTAATACATTACTATTAATGTAAAAAAGTTATGTTCTCATAAATGATGGGGTTTAAAAATAGGAGGTTTGAAAAATGTTGGGAAACCTCAACTAATTAATTCGTACACCCTTTAGGGGCCGCGGTTCTGTAGTGGCTAGAGCGCTCGCATCCGAGTATGGCGAACGGGGTTCGATTCCAAGCGGAGACGTTCCCGGATTTTTGCAAGTTGGAACCGTGGCGGACTATGCCGCTGGTTGCCAGGTTTTGCCTTCTATTTCGGCACTGCTCCATATCCACCTTCTTCCATCCTCATCGACTCTAATGACGTCGTTGTTAAGAGTCGCCCAAATCTCTCCTCTCCCTTCTTACGCCCTTTAACATAAAAATAGCTCCACAATGAATTACGCACAGCTGTCTAAAGTTGGTTTACAACACTTTCACAGGTCAAATTGCAACTTTTTCTAGCCACTAACGATCCTTTTAACGCGTACAGTCGTTGGACGAAGCTGTGCGTAGTGTACAGTGACTAGAAAAAGTATTGATATACTCATATGTTTAGTCCTAGCGTGTGTATATGAGATCACGTAAAGCCATAAGCCCTACACAGAGAGGATAGCGGAATATCGTACCCCGTTTTACTAGTTAAAATCACACCAGTGCCAGAAGGACGAGTACTCAATGGGGAATGTGTAATTGTGATAGTCAAACAAGTAATCATACAGCGGAGGTGTAATCCTGTTTGGTCTCGTAACGCCTGAGCTATCTATCTCCAGCAGTTGTACGTAGAAATACGTGTTCTTTTCACATTAGTTACCAGACTGTTGTGAGAGGCAGTGGTTAGAACGGGGCGCAAGAAACGCGAACTGTGTGCGACGCAACGCGAAGAAGTAGTTTCGCTCTATAAGCAAGGCAGGGGTTACCGTGGAATTGCGAAAACCCTCTCCGGTCGTTTTGGAGCTGTCAGTTCCATTCTAAAGAAGTACAAAGAAACGGGTAAAACACAAAATAAACTACGGTCCGGACGCCCAAAAGTGCTCACGTGCCGCGAATGACGGCACCTCATCACTTTAGCACGTAAAGAACCATTCCGAAATGCAGCATCTCTGGCGGAAGAGATCGCATCAACATCTACACACTCTGTAAGTACTCGAACTGTACGAAATGTATTACACAATGCCAATTTCCATAGTAGGGCTGCCAGGAAGGAACCACGTAGTTCTGCAGTAAACCGACATAAACGCCTGCAATTTGTCAACGAATACATGCGGTGCCATGATATAGGCATGACGAATTTCGGGATGCTGTGATTTCTTCCGATGAGTCAAAATTAGATATGCTCTGCTCAGACGGCAAGTTGTGGGTGGGGCGAAGGTCAAACGTGGAATTGCAAACGCAGCACATTCTACCTACGGGTCAAACATGGAGAAGGCAGTGTGCCCACGCTATTGCGAGGCGACCTGCAGAAGAAGACTTTCACCCGAGTGTTCTCGACGCCGTCTTCCATTTACACCCCGAAAATAACTACTTTGTTTGTAGTTTCGATATAATCTGCTGGCGTGGATCGTCTTTTGTGACGAATCAAGTTTTTTTTNAAATAACTACTTTGTTTGTAGTTTCGATATAATCTGCTGGCGTGGATCGTCTTTTGTGACGAATCAAGTTTTTTTTTCTGGACACGTTTCACATCTGCACTCAAGAATAAAGCAACAAAAGAAAACGGTAAAATCCGGACCTATTGTCAAAGGATTTTAAGTGAATTTAATAGGGAAGGGCTTATTAACGCCCCCGGTGTTATGCCTGAAGGCTTATCAGGAGACGGCTTACATACTTACTTANTAATAGGGAAGGGCTTATTAACGCCCCCGGTGTTATGCCTGAAGGCTTATCAGGAGACGGCTTACATACTTACTTATGACCTAACTTAAATCTTGCCTAGGATTCAAACCCAGAACCTCTCGTACCGCGGACCGGCGTTGCGCCAACCGACTGCGGCACGGGAGGTCGGCATTGTCGAACGACACTCCACACGGACTGTCGGGTGGCGTGATGGCATGGAGTCGGTTTTCGTTGTAGGGATAAGAGGAACACTGGCGACAGAGCCACGTTCAAATAACTCCGCGGCTTCTCATGCTCCACTTCGTGACGTGGCACCAACGGTCAATTTTCTAAAACGATAATGCTCGCCTAAATACCACATGAGTTTCCCAGCACTGTATTCATGCTGGCATCGACGCTTTCCTGGGCCAGGTCAGTCTCTGGACTTGTCCATAGAACACGTATGCAGCCGTCTGTGACGGCAACTTCAGCCATCAACCGATCTACAGCATCTGGAACGCCAAATGCAACAACTATGGGGTGATATTCAAAGGCTAGCATTTGAGTCTCTGACTTTATCCCCGACCGTTTCGCCGAATGTAACTACGGTAGTGACGGGTAAACAATATAGGGGCCTACTTAAATACAGGTGTCAGGTAATTCGCGTATACGGACTGCACCACATGAATCTGCGATAAAAACTAATTAGAAAATATTCTGTGGTAAAGAAAACGCAAGGCCCTTAGTTTACGAGAAAAAACGACATTGAAGTAGATAAAATTACTTCATTTCACGTTAAGCAGAGCATGCAGCATCAGCATACAAAACGCCGAAACGTCATAACAGGTGATTGAAGTTTGCTCCGCCCATAGCGATGCACTTTCCCGCACGTTGGATGCATGCAGCATGCACGGAGCTTGGACGCCGGATGCACTCATGGCCACTGCCATGTCCCAGTACTCACTGCATGTGAACTCCATGTCCTCTTTGGCAATACTGAGCTCGGCTCGTTCCCCTGACGTATGCCTTACGGCCGACACATTAGTTTGAGCATTGCCAAATCAACTCACGTTTATCTAATTTGAATACCATGTTTGCTACAATGTTTTTTTTTTTACCTTTCATGTCGTTTTTCTCGTAAACGACGGGTCTTATAGATTTTTTTACAAAGAGATTTTTATACTCAGTTTTGATCACAAATTCGTGTGGTGTAATCTGTTCCCGCGAATTACCTGACATTCTGTATATTCTTAACTGTACAGTTTGTCTGTGCTAAATTTGATCTTATTTCGAGGCTTCTTCTGGGTGCGGAAGATTTTATGTTAACGAGTGTATATCATTGCTAAGTTGAGCTACTTGGATGTCTTCCCACGCAAATGATTTGAGTTGTCAAGCGAAACATTCAAAACATACAACATTCGAAACAGTTTAATGATTTATTTCCCTTCATACATTCAATGTCAGATAATGACGAGAATAGAGATAGTACTTTTGTGTAGTGTTGCCAATATCCCAAATGGAACATGGCGACTTATGTGTCATTTCCGCAATCGGCAATTTACGACTCTACCTCTAGTGGTGTAATTTTGTCTTTTTTAATTATTTGAATGCATTTAAGTATGCATGTATGTATGCGTATGTGCATGTGAGATTACGCGCACACATTAACCAAGATTTAGGGTATATATTAGGAATTATTAGAACGTATAGTTAGACCCGGAAAAGCCCCATCGGTGTATTAATAGTGATAAATAAGTTTTTGACAAACGACGGCACAACTTATCACAAGAGGATGCACTTTTTCATTGTCCAGATCAGATGTCAAAGGCATTCGCATAATACCGTATTTGCTTTTGCAACCATCATTATAAAAAATCACCATCATAGTGATGTGTAGAAAATTAGATGGATTGATAATGTGAAGTGGGTAAAAATTGACAATAGGAAAGTTGCTATTCTCTAAATCCATAAAATTGTACGATTTTCCTAATTATGATATTATCGATAACGTTAATTTTTACGGTGTGTATAACTATAAACTTATTTTTAATATCAATAATATTCGACTAATTTTTCAAAATAAATTTAACAGGTAGATCCTACTATAATTAGAGCATTCGTTTCTATATGCTTAGCCGTATCCGAATACATATTACAATTTTAAGTCCACATTCCTGCATTAATATGTAATAGTACAATACACTGGACGATCAAACGTGTGTACAGTCCACTTAACCCTTTTCGTGATATCTCATATCTGATGTTTGCTCGACCTTTTAACCGTTCTGTTTCTATGTTTTACCTGGAAGAGGAGACAATGGATATCGGAGTAAATTCTGTCCATCCGAACTGAGGGAAAACCGCCTACAAAAGTAATAGTTTCTAGAAGGATCGGCGAAGGAAACGGTACGAAAGAACACAATGCAAAGATAATGATATGGTAACAAAAAAATGGAAAAGCGAAAGGAGTAGTATGCGATTACAACGGAAAATTACGTTTTTGAACCGGCCTTTACCGATGTCCTACATAAAGAACAGGTTAAAAAAAAAAGCCACGCAGAGGNAAGAAAGTAAACAGAAACCCAACCACTTTTAGAAATCCCTCGTGGAATACACGAATAACGGCTATTAGAGTAATCACGAAGATCTGTTCGAAATGGCTTGTTAGCTCAGCTACTAAACTGCTTGACTTCCAAACAAATCAACCCGACTTAGTTTACTGGGGACTTCCGTGTTTGGTCTTGTGCTCGCGATACTGCGCGGGAAATTTCTCTCCCTCTCTCTCTCTTGCTCTCCCTCTCTCTCTCTTTCTCCCCCTCTCTCTCTCTTCCTTCCTGCATCATCTCATGGCCGGTTTATTTGTAGAGCTACCACCTTCCTAGTTGTCATCTGCTTTGCCAGCAGTCGGTTGGCGACGCCAGTAGCGCAATCAAGGAACAGGACCANGTCATCTGCTTTGCCAGCAGTCGGTTGGCGACGCCAGTAGCGCAATCAAGGAACAGGACCAGACGACCCCTTATATCATGAGTTAATTTTTAAGCTGCAACACATGCGCACGTCCTACTTTTACTTCAACATCCATTTTGGAAGAAGCTCGAAGAACAACTTTACATTTTTTTTTTTCTTGCATGTGATAGAATGTTTTGACTGACTTCTTCGTTTTGTAAGGTCATCTCACGGAAATCTGAATCAGCGAGATGTGTTAAGGGTCGTACGTCCGCCTACGTTACTGATATTCAATAAGGTTGCGGGTTCGATTACGGCTGAATGCATCAGGGATGGTTGCTTGCAAGTGACTTGCCCTCACAATTCAAACTTATAATTCCAGTGCAGTTTTTTTACATGAACTGTCTTTATTGTTCCTTTCATCGCGAATTACCACGGGAAAAAAATTCGATCAGAAAAACTTCCATCAATCGCAGCTTCGTTAATCATCTTTAGCGAAATATGAATTACAGTAAAACCCACTTACAAGATTTGTGAAGGTACTGAAAAAAAAAATTGTTCTTATTAACCATGAAAACTTATTAAAAGGGTTCAATTCCGCATGTGTATATAGACAAGAAGTAAATTGATAAAGTTATTAAGCAAGAAATTCCTTAAATGGAAACTTTATGAGGATTTCACTGTATTATGCTAGACTGCGTTCGTTCTTCCTATAATTCCCTATTCAGCTAGAAATTTATATAATTCAATCGAGCTCTGTTTTGTGATCGTTTTGCTTTGTTGAATTACCTTCATTAGCCTACTTTCCGAAAGAAAGAAAGGCTTATGAGTCCCTTTCCTGTCTGAGTGTCTGCGTGTATGTGTGTATATATGTGTGTGTCTGTGCGCGTGTGTGTGTGTGTGNGAGTCCCTTTCCTGTCTGAGTGTCTGCGTGTATGTGTGTATATATGTGTGTGTCTGTGCGCGTGTGTGTGTGTGTGTGCATGTATCTATTTGTGCCCCTCTCCTCTTCAATGTTTAAACGCGTTGACCGAATTTCACCAAACTTGGTACACATGTAGTACGTCGTAAGGTCACCTGAATTTTTATAGTTTTCGACAATGTCGGACCCTTACTTTCAAAATGGCGGTTATTTTAAAATTTGGGATTATGTCATATCTCGGGAATCATTCAACCGATTTAAACCAAATTTTGTTTGCTGACAGAGTATCGTATAAGCATTAAATGTTTAAATGAGTGTTGTTGNTTTGCTGACAGAGTATCGTATAAGCATTAAATGTTTAAATGAGTGTTGTTGTTGGTTCGCCAATTTGTAAAATAGCACAAATTTAAATAATAAAGATTTTTTACTTTATCTCGAAAACTTTTAAACCAATTCTCACACAATTTTGCAGGTAAGTAATAGTAAGATAGCACAAGTAAACGCAAGTGATTAAACTTTATTAGGGATATACTCTCAGAACGGTGGCTATACATTTTTTCAGGTTTATTTGGTATATCTGCTATACCAGTAAAACAATCTCAACCAAACTTTGTATAATAAAAGTATTTGTTAGAAGCATCATATATATCATCACATAACCACCATTTTTTTGGCCATTTTAGAAGATAGCGCCATACAAACATATAAATTTATTATTGCATATATCGGTAAAAAATTTACCGATTCCTACCAAATTTGGCAAACTAGTAGTACTTATGCAGATGACGTCAAATTATATGTTTTAAGGATGTCAGACACTTATTTTCAAAATGGTGGTCTTGTTGTTATTTAAACTTAGAATGCTGTATCATCGAAATTATGTACTCTATTCCAAAATATCTTTGTATTTTGACAGTAGATATTATATACATAAACTGTATCTACACAAATCATATTTTCTCCACCACTTAGTAAGATAGTGCCATGCGAATAAAGTTTTTAAATCATATATCGGGAAACAATTGACCAATTAGTATGAAATTTGACAAACTAATATTACTGGAGCAGATTATGTAAAATTAAATGTTCAAATTACGTCAGACATTTATTTTCTAAATGGCGGATATCTAGTTATTTTAGCTTTAAATGATATATTGTGGAAACAATGTTACCATTTACAACTTACCATTATATGCTGGCAGTTGATATTACAACTACTAACTGTATCTACCGTGCATCTTTTGTCCGCCATTTTGAAAGCCACTGCCATGCGAATACGTGAAGATTTTGTCATAACTCAGGAAACAATGCACTGATGCATACCAAATTTGGTAAACAAGCAGTAGTGATACAGATGATGTTAAATGGTATGTTTTAAGAATGTCAGACACTTATTTTCAAAATGGTAGCCATATAGCCATTTTTAGCTTAGAATGCTACATCGTCGAAATCATGTGATAAATTCAAACTTGAGACTATGTATTCTGGCAGTAGGTATTACAACAATCAAATGTATATCACAGAGCATCTATTGTGGGAAGGAAGGAAATATTTTTTACCCGATAGCCAAGAAGAAGGGTATTGTTTTTGGAGTGTATCTGTGCAACTATCGCGTAGTTACCACATTTCCGATTTCTAGAGTAGATGTATGAAAATCAAAACGTGAGTTTCATAAAGTTGTATCTTTAGAAATAAATGTACCTAGATATTACTTTTTGCCCTTGGCTGAGGGATCTTAATCGATCACCAAAGTTAAGCAACGTTCCTAGCGGCACACATTTGGATGGGTGACCGTTTAGTGGCATAACATCTGAGCGCTTCCGGGCTTCGGAGGACACGTTAAATATTCGGCCCCGGTCGGTAAGCCATTTCAGAGGTCCTTGGGTGGCCTGATAAACTCTGAAACCAGAAGAAGAAAATATTTCTATCACATTCTCAGCCGTTGCAGAATTAAGTTTTATTGTTATTCCACAGGAACCGTACCATTTTCCGGAATAGAAAATATCCTATGTCCTATTTCAGGACCTAAAGTACCTACTTACAAGATTTCATAAAAATCCGTTCAGCCGTTATGGAGCTGAGTGGTAACAAACTTACACACACACACGCACACAGCCATTTGCATTTATAATATTAGTAGGATGTATTTTTTAAAGTATGACGGCTATAAAATCGTCTTAGTTTTGTGTGCTATATCTACGAAGTTATGTAACAATGTATATTGGCAGTATATCATCATAGAATGTTCTANTTAGTTTTGTGTGCTATATCTACGAAGTTATGTAACAATGTATATTGGCAGTATATCATCATAGAATGTTCTACTACATTCCTTTTTGGTCCTCAATTTACGAAGACCGCCATATGAGATGTATGGAGATTTTGTGCCATTTCTCGAGGACCTATCAACCGATTCTCACGTAATGTTACATTAGAGCATTTGAGNATGTATGGAGATTTTGTGCCATTTCTCGAGGACCTATCAACCGATTCTCACGTAATGTTACATTAGAGCATTTGAGCTAATTTGTTCCAAATTGTGCACACCATAAATGCTACAGGAGTTCATGTAAACTTTCATGATTTAAATGGGTCTGTTATCGATGTTCAAAGTGGCGCGTCATAAATAATTTAGGTACGTTTGCCACATATATTAAATTAATTAACCAAATTCAACCAAATATGGTACGTAGATATTACACATTAGAAGCATCGCATATAGAGCCTCTTTTTTTTNAATTAACCAAATTCAACCAAATATGGTACGTAGATATTACACATTAGAAGCATCGCATATAGAGCCTCTTTTTTTTGGAAATGGGCGATAGATTCAAATAAGAAAATTAAGTATTTTCTGTCATATCTCAGGGGACAAATAACNCTTTTTTTTGGAAATGGGCGATAGATTCAAATAAGAAAATTAAGTATTTTCTGTCATATCTCAGGGGACAAATAACCGATTTCCACCCAATTGTTAACGCAAGTAGTGCTATAGTAGGCCATGTAAACCAGTGGCTCAGTCTATTATTTTCAAAACGATGGCCCTCTAAATATTTTAGGTTAGTAAACCTTATAATTCGAAACATTAGATTGATTATATCCGAAGTTGATGCTCCGAATCCGACTTTCATAATGCAGTGCATTGCATGAAGTTTTCTGGGTTCAAGTCTCGCAGAAACCCTCATTCAACTATTATTACAGGTTAGTTAGTGTAGGTAAGTGTAAACTATAAAAACACTCACTTATTGACTATAGTCTATTCGCAGTTTCTTCACATTTTTTAAATCCAACCTTTGAAAAATCATATAATGTATGAAATGTTTAGTTATTTCCTAAGTATGCCGTGTATCACAAGTGTTTTAAACTTCTTATTTTTGGTTCAATTGAAATTTTACTGAAATTTTATCTGTAAATTATAATATTTAATTTTATAATCAATATGAATAAAAACGGTGAGAAAACCGGTATGTTGGTAATGCCTAGTAAGAAATACTTCATATACAAAATACTATTACACCGAGTGCGCACGAATGCAGTGCGCTGTCGCTTTGGTGTAATTTTCTACACTTGTTTTAGCTTTGCTTGCATGAGGCGGAGGGATATCCTGGAAGTAGAACTTTAGCAGGGTTTCAGAAAAGTTGGAAGCAACCGTGAACGGACTGTATCATAGATCAGTTTAAGAGGTCCTGTTAGGTAGGGCTTCTATGTTGAAAAATGATGGGAGAAAACTTTCATGCCAAGTGACGATAATCACTCACAAAGTCATGAACAACAACCACGACCCTAGCGAACCGGAGAGTTTCTTCATAAATGCTTGAAACGAAGATACTTTCTGGTCGTGAGTTGGGGGGAGAGATTTGGGCGGCTCTTAACATTGAGCTCTTGAGATCCGACGAGGGCGATGTGGGGCGAGTATGGGGCAGCGCCGGAATGAAAGGGCCTGAGAAAACGGGAGATCCCCCAGAAAACCCACCGAACAGTGGCATCGACTGGTACGATTCCCACGTGCGAATATCCGGGAGCGACCCCGCCCCGGGAATCGAATCCGGTTCGCCTAGGTGGAAAGTAAGTAGTCTAACCACTACATCACCCCGGCCCCCAACTTCAGGTCGTAATGATGTCCTGATCAAATGTCACAAACTAGAAGCTGATTCCCAGGTTTTGAGCTCGAGCGAACACCAGTTCGTCGTCCTTGAAACATGAATGAGAATCTAATTAGAGACTTTGTTTAAAGGGACGCTCCTTCACTTGATTACTAATACGTAATTAACAACTCGGTATTTATTTTTACCACATTGATAATCTTTCGCCACTGCGCGCTAGCGCAACCTATTTGTGCAGCTTTACACGCCCTACGCTAGTAATATTTGTTTTTATATACTCCTGAGTCAGGCAAAAATGTCTAATAGATTAGTTAAAATTTACTGAACAGCATAGAAGAAATTATACTACTAGAAAGGATTTTTCAAGGGCTGTTCAATAAGTGTCTTAAAATATTTTAAGAAATTTGTACGTGCTTTTTTTTATAACATGCATGTGTTAAGAATTGATTACTACATCAAGAAATTATCCTTAATTTTCCTTACAGAAAGAACTTCGGTATTAGCACAAAATTAGCATGTGGAACTTCCTTCCTACTCTGAGCCGTCACTCATTGCAGAGAATGGAAGAGTGCCTTAATATTTTAAGAACAAGAAGTGTGTTTGCGAATTCCATACGAAAGTTTACACATTAACAAATAATTTTTAATAAATTGCAATTTTCAGTTATTAAGATGAGTGATTCATGTAGTAAATGAAGCACCACATTTCCATTTAAATATTTTGTTTCGATGGGTTACGGTTATGTAAACTGACGATGTCGTATTATTAATGGATATAAGTGCAGTCTTCTCGGCCACTACCGCTAAAGTGCCATGCACGTGTGTTGAAGAGACCGGATTAGAGATTGTATGAGTCCACTCGCCAGTATTACTCAGTTATGAACTTCAGCAGAATTCCGACATCTTCAATCTCAACAATCGCGCAACATCAAATCGTTAACAATTTTAAGTATACAGGATGATTCTAAAATCATGGGAGAAACATTGAGGGGTGGTAGAGCTCACTAAAACAAACAATTATTGTATTGGCATATATGGGCGGAAGTGACGCGTTGAGGATCAAACACAAAAAAATAACACATTAACGGCCACTACGATCGTCAGATTTATCGAGTCTCGATTTGAAAGCGATCATTTACGAGACTTCAGTTGATTCCATTGAAGACCTCGTCGCTCGACTATCCTGTGCGGCTGCACGCGTGCGTGAAATACCCGGCGTATTTGAATCTGCTCGCCAATCACTCCACCGACGCTACCAAGCTTGCATTACTGTTGGTGGTAGCAATTTCGAGCAATTATTATAAACATTGTTGTAAAAAGGTATTTAGTGGTGACGTTGTAAATAAATACTGCGTTACATTTAATGTGTTATTTTTGTGCTTGTGCCTCAACGCGTCACTTCCACCCATATATTCCTATACAATAATTGTTTGTTTTAGTGAGCTCTACCACCCTTCAATGTTTGTCCCATGATTTTAGAATCACTCCGTATATTAATATTTAATTTTTTTTAATGTAATAAGCTGAACTTAGTAAAGTTTCTGAGGTCTTAAACGCCGATGAAGGTGAAACTAGGAGAAGATGGATCATCGACGGAATGCAACGAAGGGGGAAAACGAGAGTGCCTCGAAAAAACCCAACGACAATGTCCGTAAAATCTCACACGTGCAAGAATGCGGGTTCGACACCGCCGGAAGTCGAACCAGGTTCGCGATGCTCGGTCCGTTACACAAGAAGTAAAGGGAATACGCGTTGTGTATTCATACGATGTATTTTATGATGTTTTTCACGACCATAACTCAAAATTGATTATTACATAGAGAGACTTACAGTTTGGAGCATTTACGACAAAAGCGAGGTGTGCTTATCCATTCCGCATGTGGGAATCGTGCCGGATGATACCACTAGTCGGCGGGTTAAGTCGGATATTTCCTGTTTCCCCCCGCTCTTACGTTCCGACGCTCCACCATACCCGCCTCACTTCATCCGCATCGGCTCTCAAGACCTAGAGCCGCACAAGTATCTTCCCTCACCCCGCTTACCCACCGGAAGGTGACATGGATCCCGCCAGCTGTTCAAGGGAACGACGTGGCTGGATATTTCTGCTCCGAAGTTCGCGGGCAAGGCGGAGCTGAAAGCCGGTCTTCATGCAGTATTCACGAGCCGATGACACCGACAGGGGGTAAGAGTCCCATTGTTACGAGAGAAGTTCACGTGGATTACAGCAGGGCGAAGGAGAGGGAAGGACGCGTGAACACTCTCCGCAGGATCTGCTGTGTGTCGCGTGTGCGAGCTTAAACCTGCAGAGGGGGGGAGGGGGGCTGAGCCAGCATATCGGCCAGCTCTGCAGCTCCCGGGTTGGGTGCGCTCCCACGTTTAATGATGGCTCGGTAATTGGAAGCACGAACACGGGTTGGCAGTGCAGCGTTTCCTACGGAAACGTGAAGTCCCCGTGTAGGCCGGAGCTCATTTTACCCCCCTCCCGCGATCATCGTCGTAGCCACGAATATTACTATGCGGAGGCGTGCCTAACATATGTCCGCGGTTATTTAAAACAAGGAATAATTCTGCCGTAGAAACGTGAGTTCCCAACTATGTGAATTTCAAATAAGAGTTTCACGTGTAGCTTTAAAATATTCTCTAGAGCTTTAAACTACGTAAAATACTCCCCCCTCCCCCATCATGTTTCAGTCAGCTTTATCATATACTCATGCGATCCAGCTTCTTCAGTGCTTCGTGTTCAAAATGTCTCTTTTGTTATCTTTGATATAAAAATATCACTACCTGTAAGGTGTGTAGCCACTACCTTAGTTTAGCCAATAACAATGATCAAAATATTTCACGTGTCCTACTCAGATCCACCTGTGAATCGTCTCATATGAAAAAAAAAAAAAATGGTGTTCGTTAAAATTTGTTGATGCACATTAGTGTAATCGCATATTTCATTATCAAAAATTCAATAAAAATAAGTTGGGAATTATATTTATATTTCCTTCATAATTGTTAAAACCCACAAAAAAAAAGAATTCAGTGTTTTGGAAACTCATCAATTAATTAATAGTGTAAAGATTAAAGTTATACTTTTAGCTTATTAAAAAAAACTAGAACATGGCACAGCCGTCACAAAGTCATTCAAGGGCGAAAATGTACAAGATAAAATTCAACATTAAAAATAGGTTTCAAAATAGACATCCTTATAAATTGGAATATTCATATCCACAACACTNTCTCCACAACACTGCAATAAACTGTCAAACACCTGATTGGAATATTCATGTCCACAACGATCCAAATAAACTCTGAAGCGCCTGGAATGGATAAAGGTGTTCGGGGAGCTACTGTCCAAGGGTGCTTGGGTAGCTAGTGTTGAAGGGTGCTTGGGTAGCTAGTGTTGAAGGGTGCTTGGGTAGCTAGTGTTGAAGGGTGCTTGCGTAGCTAGTGTTGAAGGGTGCTTG